>JABUQX010113147.1:12500-23042 GCA_015478945.1 Trachelipus rathkii | reverse complement strand
CTCAAATGTTAACCATACCTAATACTATATTATACTATTATTATGTAATATTAATATATTATAATTAAATAATATATAATTCATAATTATAAATTAATTATATAATATATTATATAAAGGTATCTAATTAATATATATATTAATATATATATTAACATATGATAATTATACTATATTCATATAATTATTTTAATAAGTTACTATATAATAAAATTTAATAATAAACATAAAAATATACACACATAAAAAAAAATTAACTTTAAATAACGGGGGGGCGTACGTGGAAGTTCATTTTGGGGTATTTGGTTCAGAATGTTGTCTAGTTATTGACTGGTTTTCTATAGCATCTTACTTAACCTAACAGTCGTGCTATGTATGTATTACAGATTCTTTAGCTTATATGTATTATGAAGTGGTCTCTCTCTAGGTCTTTTTTATATTTCATACCCACGCAGTATTTCATTTCTTAAGATTTGTCGTATAAATATTTTGTAAGTTTTCTCTCGCATCTATGATTTCTAACTACATGTAAATACGTCCTTTAATCGTAGAACCTTTCGAATTCATGTAAACTTGAAAGTATAATCATCGTACACTAGGTTAGTCTTGGGAAAGATACGAGATAACGCCGTCGTCGTGAGAGAACTATATTTAAACGTACAAATAAGTTTGTTCTCTCTAGCTTATATTCGTTACACATGTTATAAACATAACGCTAATTTAGCTTCACGCAACACACTTAAAATCGCTGAGGGGGACCTTTCTAGTGGATAGCCTGTATGCTTTCCCTCCCCAATTTCTTATTGACACGCTTTCGATGTTGTTATGAAGAGCGAAAACTAAGGTAAGACGCTTAGTATCGGTGTCGGACCCTCCAGAAACAGCTATCCCCCACTCGTTGATAACTAATGAATTAGTATATCCTTCCTCTTTCCATTTTGATACAGCGTCCTTAATATTTTTAAGATCCTCACATGAAATGAATAAAAGTCTATTTTGAATATTTGAAGGCGTACTACAGGTGATATACCGTTCGGACGATTGTTTCCTACGGAAACATAAGGAAACTGCTCCTTTAGGATGATCGATTCTCCATATTGTTATATCGTTTAAGCGGACGGATTTTAACTGAGAAGCCATTTTAGTAATGTTAAGGCTGGAGTGTAACTGAAGATTTGTTCATCGTGTCTTACTTTATATAATATAAAGAAAAATAGGCGGAGTCGAAATGGACCTATCAACGTTTGACACATCGAACTAAACAATTAGGGTTAATGTTATCTATATTCGAATCCGGATATGTGATATATCAACTTTTTTTTTTTTTTCACAGTTTCGAAGCGACCTAAACATTCAGGGTTGCTGTTATCTACATTCGAAGCCAAATACGTGACATCAGCTTTTTTCGCAGTTTCGGGGTTGAAGGGTAAGGTTTCGCTATTTTCCGTTTTATTATTCTTTGAGAAGTACCTGATGGTTCTGTCATCCTTACATTAAGGGGGGAGGGGGACGAGGAGGAGGAGGAGAAGGAAATATTATCTAGGTCGTTTAATCTTTGTTTATTTTGAATTAAACTTCTTGGGAAATTTACAGCTTGAAGTTCATGTCTGATTTGGTTCCATCCTGTTACGGGTTGTTTCTTCCAATCACGTGATAAATCAGCTACTAAATCTACAATATTAGATCCTTCTACAACTGCACCGCTGATTACGATTTGGCCTAGATCATCCCATATTAATTGATCTTTTAAAATATTATATAATGCTATAACTCTGAAATTTTCAGCTTTGAAATTTCCAGGAAAAAAATTCGAAATCTTTTAAAAATATTTTCCTTCTCACTTAGCATTGTTTCAAACTGATGGTATGTTAGGGTAAACGGTTGTTGCTTCTTAGGAGAGAAATGCGTTTACTGCAGCCTTTTGTATAATCAGTACTGGATGTATTTTATTTTTAAATCTAATAATCTCTGTAAAACGGTTTGGTATTTCACTCTCTCTCGGTTTCCATACTTTAACCCGCCTATTCGTGAATTTAAAAATTACATTTAAAATCGTATCTCAGATAAATACATATAATTCGTTCTAATTCTCGTGGATCTTAGATAAAGTGAAAGCGTGATATGGTTGAGGAAAATGAGATAGATTTTATAGTACAATGTTTGTGGAAGGTGTTGACTGTAAGGAAATATTCTGAAGCTTTTGATACGTTTCGAAAGTGGAGAAACCTACGGCTTTTCTTTCATATTTTATCTTTGACGACATATATTCCCTTATTTAGTTGTTGGTAATAAGATAGGTACACGATCTCGAGAAATAATAAAGGTAGGAACGCCTCCACATATTTCTGAAGTAATTTCTTTTCTATTTTCATGAAATTCTTATTCTTCGTCTTCCTAACGAGTGTACGAACGATGTTGCTGTGTCGACGCAACTTAGCTTTCTGTTTAGATTTTATAGGTAGAATTCTTTTTATAAGATTTAAGGATATCTCGCTTACACAACGGATAAAACATGTACTTTTAAGATATTTCTTCTTCTCATTTTCATTATATTCGTAATTAGTTTGTTATATTGTTTATAACATGTAAATTTTTTTCACAACATTATGCAGGAATGTAAATAGTTTCTATCTCATAAGGAAGAATGTAAAATGATGAATGAATAGACGGTAATGAACTCTTGATAATGTTTGATTTACCTTTTATGTAGACAAGAAATAACCGTGAGGTATAGATGTACCTTCTTTATATACCTTTAAAAGTCTTTACGTTGAGAAGGAAACATCTGACTAGCTAACACACATTAATCTGACTTACGTCACGACGTTGACCAAACAACAACAGAATACTGAGTTTTTAAAGATACATCTCTCACTATATTTAATTCTGATAGAATAAAGGGTATACTGAGTGATAAACAAAACACTGAATATTTTGAGAGATGATGAGAATATTAACAGTAAAGCGTTTCATTCTATTTATTGCATTCAAACTTTATGCATAAATTAAATCTAGTTAAACAATTTCTTATGACCTTGTATATTTATCCCAATGATTTACATCCCGTAAATTTTTCACATAGAAAACTGAATCAGAATTCATTTATATGTAAATGGTAAAATATTTTTTCACTATAACATTAGTAACCACCATATATTCTTTTTTTTGGTTCCCTGTTCGATAATCACTATTTCTCTAGAATATTTTACACAGAAATGTTTTTTCCACATCCCGTGTAGGACTGTAAACAAGAATCGTGGAAGGACTGCGGAATACCAGAATTTTACACACTCATCTTCATACTCCTTAAATTCTTGAAGATAAAATGATTTTCACGATATATAAAAAAAAACATATTATTATATATATATATATATAATATATATATTAAGTATATAATATATATATATATATTATATATATATATATATATATATATATTATATAAATATACGTATATCCGCTAAACATCTCTAACAGAGTTGTTTATCTAAATCGCTTATGCAGTAGAGGCGGAGCTTAAGGTATTGCGCAATGTTACACAACCTTTATCTTCTCTGTGAATTAGATTGAAGAGTTAGTTTAACAAGGTTCTAGTACATGTGTAGTCGTATATATATTTTCCTTAGGTGATAATAATAATAATAATAATAATAATAATAATAATAATAATAATAATAATAATAATAATAATAATAATAATAATAATAATAATAATAATAATAATAATAATAATAATAATATTTCTAGAATGTGAAAATGGGGAAATAATAATAATAATTTTTCATTCTTATTACAGTTTTTGAAGTGTGAAGATACAGCAGTTTTTAGAAAAAAAATATGGCTCCCATACTCGAAATGTTTCTCTCTATTGAAAATCTTTTCAAACTTTTAGCTGTAAGTTATTTTTTCATTAATATTCTATGTTCTATTTTAAAATATTTTTATTTTATTCTAATTTTTTTTTTTTTTTTTTTTTTTTTCATATAATTTACATTTTCACTTTTTTAAAAATAAAATTTACTTTTCTTTTTAAAATTATTTTTATATAATTTACAATTTTCACTTTTTAAATAAAATTTAATTTTAAATTAATTTTAAAATAAAATTAATTTTTCTTTTTTAAAAATAAAATTATTTTTAAAAATAATTTTTTAAAATTATTTTGTTTTCTTTTTGAAAAATTATTTTTTATTTACAAGTTTTCTTTTTGAAAAATATTTTTTAAAAATATTTTTAAAAATATATCGATTTCTTTTTTAAAAAATTATTTTTTATTACAAGTTTTAAAACAGATTGTATTACTGTTATTTAAACATTTTTAAAATATTTACAGTTTAACTCTTGTTGTCATATGAATGGAGAATCTGGACTTTCAGGTAGAGGTGGAGGTTGTGGTGGTAGTGGAGGTAATGATAACCTGAATAGGCAACCTAGACTTATATCGAAAGCGGAAAGACGTAGAATACAGGCATGTAGAAGAGCTGTACAAAATCAAACCGAAGATGAAAGTAAAGACCGTGTTCCTGAAGATACCAAGAATACCGTTCAACAACAACAACCCTCTGAAGGATCCGAATTTATAAAGGTTTCAAATACGAATCGTCCTAAACTGATTTCTAAAACAGAGAGGCGTAAATTACAAGCCCTTAGAAGAACGATGCAAAATCAGATCGGCGGTGGTGCACCATGTAATATATCCAAAGATACTAAGACCTCTAATCAACAAACCTCTGAACCTTCGACTGAAACAGAATGTAAGGAATCATCGGATGGATCTGTGACCGCTTCTGAACCTCCACAACCTCAACAGCGTCGATGGAAACCCTTAACATACATGTCGAAATCAAAAGGCGGGGTGAGTTTCATTTTACAATTTCATTCCTTTAATAAATATGTTTCATTTATATATATATGTATATATATATATATATATATATATATATATATATATATATATATATATATATATATATATATATATATATATATATATATATATATATAAGTATGTATGTATATATAGAGATATGTATATATATATATATATATATATTATATAGGTTATATATATATGTATTTTCTAATATCTTATTATATATATATATATATATATATATATATATATATATATATATATATATATATATATATATATATATATATATATATATATATATATATATATATATATATATATATATATATATATATATATATATATATATATATATATTCATAATTGATTATCTTAACAGAGAATCAAGGGAATAAAACGCCATGTCGATATAAATGAAGCAGAAGAGGCTGAAGCGTTTAATAAACGTTATGCAGGCGAGATCGATGTGAGAGCTGGTCCTTCTAATGTCAATATGGATGTTGATGCTGAGGATGTTATTCCTGATGCACCTGGATATTCATGATGAGTCGTATTTCACAATCGATGGATGTCGATGGAGATACAGAGACCTCCAATATCTGCTGTTAACCCCTTACCCTGTTACAGAGAAAATTCCCCCTTCTAATACACAGGTGTGTTTTATGTATAATTATTCAACGAAGGATGAATGTCTGATATGTATGACAAATATAGCAGAGCAGTATATATATATATATATATATATATATATATATATATATATATATATATATATATATATATATATATATATATATATATATATATATATATATTTTGTTTTTTTTTTTTTTCACAGAGAGGAAATAAACGAAAACTGGCTGATGTCGTAGCCGATGCTGAAGATGATAACGAAAAAGGTTTAACTGGTTGTAATGGGGGTGGTAATAGGGCGGGTTCTGAATTCACAGCTGAGTTAATAGATGTAACGAGAGCTGCATATACGAGGAATTCGGAGGTTATCGATACACACAAATATAGGGTGAGGGTTGATGAAGCTAGGGTTTTCAAGCAAGGTAAGGATATAGGGGATTCTTTCATGAGAGTTATCAATGATATTATATTACATTTAAGAAATGATGTGTCACATAAAGCAGCTAGAATTCGTGTATGGTTTACATTCAATGACGGGGGTAGGAATGAGTATCATGTAATATCCCATACGCTGAAATGGATAGAGAGGATTTGGTTTCTTACTGGACGGGTCGTTTAATAACAGCTTTTCAATCGGGGGCTAAAGCTACATTCAGTGATTTCATTGTTGAAGTACATGTAGCTCATGATATCGAAGGTAACGGACCTATTATACCTTTCAAAGTTAATTTCCTTAAAGAAAACTTGAACACTGTACAGTTAAGGGTAAGTAATGATGACGATACCGAGTACGAGGGAGGTTGTGGATTTAGAGCTATAGCTTGTTGTTATAAATTATTTCAGGAAGAACAAAGAAACCCTAACAGGGAAACGCCTCATAAAATATCTCATTATCGGCCGTTAAATATATACATGAGTTAGGTGTACAAATAGCTCAGGCTTGCTGTTTAAAATTAAATGAACCCTTAGGTGCTGCTAAGTTCGAAATAATTGAACGTGTATTAAATTGTAGAATATATGTATACCGTAACGATGTAGATGAAAAATTCCATGTAATGTATTTACCTCGTGAACAGGACCGTAAAAAACACCTATATGTAATAGGTTTTGATTATAAAGATACACATTACTACTACCCTCTTCCTAAACATACAATTAAATCTACGATAGGTAGTGTAGAATCGCGTAAAAATACTTCACCTATTTTCTGTCAGTTATGTTACATTTTTATTGATGATTATCATAAACATATATCGGGCGAGTGTCCCGTGTATCGCTGTTCTCAATGTCTCACACACCTTTGTAAAGGAAACGTGGCAAATGCAGCCGTCCGTATGAGATATTGTAAGGATTGTAATAGGGAATTTTATAATGAGGACTGTTACAACTATCATAAAGGGGGAATTTGTAGGAAAGTCCAGATCTGTGATAAATGTGACGAAAGTAAAATAGCTGATAAATATGGAAATCATAACCATGATTGTATACATATAAAGTGTAATGTATGCTATGAAAAGTATGATCCTGTTAAAACTGGTCCCCATAAATGTTATATGAAAAAAATAAAAGAGAAAAATACAGAAGGTAAAAACGTGTTTACGTTTTACTACGATTTAGAAACATATAATCATAATGCTAGGGTAGATGTTGCAGGAAGATCAATGATGGACATGGTTCCTTATCTAGCTGTAACCATGTTAGTATGTTACAAATGCAGTGAAAAAGAAACAGAACAGTGTGAGACTTGTGGAACACAAAGAACTGAAATATTCCATCTGGATTTAGATGCTGTAGAAGAATACGAAAAATGTCCCGTTGATAAAATGATTAATTATTTATTCAATTTCTCTGAAACTCATAAGAATGACGATATAATAGTAGCTGCCCATAATGGGTCAAAATTCGATACACAGTTTGTGTATGCGAAACTGTTAGGTAGAACGCATGAGAAATCTATTTCTAGCAATCCTGTTAAAAGAGGAAATTATCACCATGTCATCTAACAACAACATTTCCTTTAAAGATACACTGTTGTATATGCCTTGTGCTTTGAAAAAGTTACCTCAATGCATGGGGATTAAGGGGGATATAGCAAAAGGGTTCTTTCCATACAGGTTTCTAACTTTAGCAAATATAAATTACAAGGGGGTTATTCCAGAGAGGGCTTTATTCGAAGTCGATAGAATGGATGATGCAGAGAAACGTGAATTTGATGTTTGGTATAAAACTTTTGAGAATCGTCAATATGATATAAAAGCCGAATGTGTGAAATACTGTATACAAGATGTAAAGATTTTAAGACAGAGTTTTGAAAAGTTCAGGAATATGTTTAGAACACATTTTAAAAATAGATTGTTTAAATGAATGTAGTACCATCGCAGCTTTATGTTTCAAAGTGTTTAAAATGCATTATATGAAACCAAAGTCTATCGCTCATATCAGTAGAGAAGACGATGGTCACTATTCGTTTGCAGGGATTAAATGGTTAACTTTCATGGAATTTTATATGGGGCATTATATAGAACATGCAAGGAATGGAGGGGAGTGTAAGTTTAAGATTCGAAATAAATATTTACAACCTGACGGTTACGTTGAAGTACCTTGTAACGAGTATAGATCAGTTAACGGGGATGCGTTTGTAGAACTTAGACAGATCCGTGTAGATGTACAACTGAGAGATTTGAATGCATTGAACTGGCTTACTATGGATAATGTTAACATGAAGAAGGTGGTATATTTGTATCATGGTTGTGTTTGGCATGGGCATCAGAGCTGCGAGAAAGGGAAAAAAAGATCCATAAGGGGATATCTAGTCTTGATCGATACAGGATAACTATGTTGCAGGAAGCCTCATATAAGAATGCAGGATATGAAGTTATACGTGTATGGGAATGTGAATGGGAAAAAATGATGGTTGAATGTGATGTAACTGTTGTGAATGGTGATGAAGAACGGACCTTAAAATTAAGGAAATATGTGAATGAAATAGGTCAGGAACCTGCAAATAAAGTATTACGTATCGGGGAGGCGTTGTATGGAGGTCGTACTGAACCATTTGTCTATTACTACCCTCCAACTATCGGTAAAAAAATATATTATCTTGATTTTACATCTTTATATCCTTGGGTACAGAAAACCCAACAGTTTCCTTCCGGTATTCCTAAGAAACTTATACGTTCCTAGCATCCCTGATTATATATCCAAGATGGAAACAGATTATTTCGGTGTGGCTTATGTATGTGTACTTCCGCCACAGAAATTATACATCCCTGTTCTACCTGGGAGGTATGAGGGGAGGTTAATTTTCACGTTATGTCGTACATGTACGGAGACAGGGTACGAGGGGATATGTAATCATACAGAGCTTCAGAGAGAACTTAGAGGTGTATATACAACCCCTGAACTGAAATTAGCTGTTAAAAAAGGGTATAAAATCACTAAAATTTTCGAGGTTTGGACTTTTACACCTATGTCTGATATGTTTACAGAGTATGTAATAAAGTTTCTGCAATGGAAAACAGAAGCTTCAGGATACCCGAAAGGCGATGATGGTCAACCTTTAACTGATGAAGAAAAAGATTTCTTCATCGCAGAATTCGAACGAATCGAAGGGGTGAAATTAACTAAGGAAATGATAGATAGCAACCCATGTTTACGCTTCATTGCAAAGCTGTGTTTAAATAGTTTGTGGGGAAAATTAGCGGAGAGACCTGTATGCACTGAAGACATTGTATGTCACAGTGACGCTGATGTATGGGATCTGGCTAGACGAACTGATCTGGAACTTTTAAATGTTATGGTGGTCGGTCCAAAACACATAGCATCTGTTCGTTATACGTCTCTTGCTAGTCAAGGTACTCAATCTACAAATATAGCTGTAGCAGCTTTTGTGACCGCTTACGGTAGAGTGAAACTTTATGAGTTAATGGATTCTCTTGGACAACGTGTCCTATATTGTGACACGGATAGTTGTATTTTCGTAGCTAAAGAAGGTGAATATGTACCTAACACTGGGCGTTTTCTAGGGGAATTAACAGATGAAATTGATGGGGGGATGGTAGCAGACAGTTTCATCTGTACGGGTCCTAAATCATATGCTCTACGTCTTAAAAAAAAAGTAATGGCGAATATGAGTATATGCTGAAATCTAAGGGGTTAACGTTAAGTAAAAACACTAGTGACATTATCAATCCTGAGGTTATGTTGAATATAACGTTGGATAAAATTGCAAAAGATGGAGCAAAAACGAAAGATAGGGAATGGAAAATCTTGAATGATGACAACCGTTATTATAAGATGATTGCAGATAAAGATGTTACTGCAATAGCTATTAAACAAATGAAAGAACAGGGAGGGGAACCTACGTTCCATAACGTAGTTTTTAACACAGATGATACGGATAATCCTCACATTGATTCAACTAAACATTACAAGGAAGTTAAAGTTCCTACTATGACATTTAAAGCTAATAAGTTGGGAGAGGTGTCAATAATCAACTCTATTAAAAAGTTTAGACACACAGCAAACAAGAGAGACCTTATCCTGAATACGGCTCGAACTGTGGCAGATGGGTATAAGGGGGATCTTGTGTCTATATAGAACATATATATATATATATATAGTAGAAGTAATATATATATATATATATATATATATATATATATATATATATATATATATATATATATATATATATACAAAGGTGGGCATTAACGCGTTAAAGCGTTAATCCGTTAATTAACTCGTTAATTTTCTCGTTAACTTTTAACGCTTTTAATTTCGAAAAAGTAACGGTCTATTAACGAGTTAAAATTTTCCCCTACATCCGTTAACCGTTAACTTATTTTACGAATTTAAAAAATATATACTAATTAGATTTTAAATTGTATTAGATTCGATTTTAGATAATAAATTTTTATTTTTCCAAAATTTCCTAAACGCTCCTCTCAATGGCTCAAAATGTGTTTATTCTTACATGGTTATTATCCCGTTTTAAATGTTTGACGTTTTTCTTTGCTGTATTCTCATTT
>JABUQX010113147.1:0-7500 GCA_015478945.1 Trachelipus rathkii | reverse complement strand
CTTATTTTGTGTTATGTTATGTCTAATATATTATACAAAATATGACATGAACAATAGATCAATAGATCAAAAGGTCATTGTGGAAGGGGTTAGGGTTTGATGGTTTGGATTACTGATTTACTCCTTAAAATCAGCTAAACTATTACCAATTTACTATGAGTTTAGTCAAAAAACTTATATTTCTTTTTTGTTTAGTTTGATAAAACTTTGTTATGTTATCAGTTATTAGTTTGTTAATTAGACGTGTTATGAGTAAATTTTTGTTAAATATTAGTGTAATGATACAATATTAGTTAATAAGTTTAGAGATATGCTTGGAAAAGTATGGAATATGGTTACTTTTGTATGCAATCTAGTTACTTTACTCGTTTAAGTAACTTTTGTTAATGTTAAAACTGTTTATTAGTGTGTAAGTTGTTAAGTTGTCGTTTACATTATTTTCTTAGTTCATATGATGCTATGTAGCTTTATTAATGTGGAAAACCATTGTTATGTAGCATATATTCGTGGTTAGTATATAAAAACTCATTTTTTACCATTTGTATCCGAAATGATACTCGAAATGCACGTAAATCAATAGTGCTTAAGTAAATAATAACAATATTAACAACATATATAGAGATTAGCTTTTTGAAAAGGTGATAGGTTACGGGCCCCCCCCTCCCTCCCCCCCCTTTTTGTCGCTTTTTTTAATGTAGTTGTTAATTATGAATTTTTTAATGGTTGATGATTTTATCCTTAGTTGTCTGTATAGTGTTTAGTTTTGTAATTGTGCATTATTTTCATTAGTTTAAACGTGCTAAGTACACTTTATTAATGTGAAAACAATGTTACTTTAGCATATATTCGTTGTTTAGTATATAAAAAACTTATTTTTTACAGTTTATCCGAAATGCGTAACTCAATATGCTGAACCTGAATTCATTAGATGAGATCAAATTTGTCGTGACGGATGGAAGGAGCGATGGGAGGTATGCGTCGTTTGATTTACTGATTTACTGATTTATTGCCTTTAAAATCGGTAAACTATTACACTACTATGATATTTTATCAAAGAACTTATTTTTTTATGTTATGGATAAAACTTTATTATTTATTATGTTGATAAAACTTTGTTATGTATGCAATTATTTACTGGGGATTATGATATTTAGTAGGACGCTATGATAAATTTTTGTTAAAAATATTACTATGATAATGTAAAAAACTTTTTACTTAGCATATATCGTTGGTCGTTATGCCATAATCGGCAAGTTAGATAATTTTTTGCTAAATGTTACTGTGTCTTTGTAAGATTAACGTTAATTAGTCAATGTTATGATAAATTTTTTGTTAAATATTACAATGTTAATGTAAATTAACATTGTTATTTAGGAGATAGGCTTGAGAAAAGAACAATGTGAATAGGTTTACTCTTTGTATGTTATTTAGTTACTTTACTGTTGTATAACTGTGAAATTTTTGTTAACGTAACAGTTTATTCATGTTTAGTTTGGTTTGTCGTTGTATTATATTCTTAGCCGCGTTTATGCCTATGTTAGCTTACTGATGTGAAAACTTTATTACGTTGGCGTATATTCATTGATTAGAATGAACTTAGTCATTTGGTTGGATAACTTTTGTTAAAATATTACCATGTTAATGTAAAATTAACATTGTTATGTTAAGTATGTTTGAGAAGGTATGAAAAAGTTCGACTTTTGTATGTTATGTTAGTTACTTTTACATGTTAAGTGTGAAACTTTGTACAATAAACAAGAAATCACATGGTATTGCAGTAATGTTCGAAATGAACCAAAACAAGAATCATAGTATTGCGTAATTTTCATAAAGGAGATTGAACAAATTCTCGAATTTGTAATCTGATAACTCTATTGAGAACAGGAAATATACAATTACATACATGAAACGAATTGTTCGTAAGTCATAGATATGAAAAAAACAATACCAAAAATATATGATACATATTTCATGTTTAAACAAATTTTTTTTTTCACATGTTGTATAGACTTTGAACCGTTATGTTCGTTCGTGCGCTATATCCTTGTTTACTCTCTTTATGGACTTGGTTGAAAGAAGAATCTCATTACCTTTGAAGGACTGCTTACGCACTCGATTGCCATCAGTAAGATTTTTTGCTGGTATGATGACATCACCTCGCATCTCTACACTTGTGTTGATATCTTACGACGTCTTTCGTATAGCCGATATGTGTCAGTTTATATTTTCATTCGTTAACCGACATGGAGACTGATCATTGTTGTATTCCACCATAGGGGTAGTAATAGACCCTTATTCATTTCTATTGAAGAATTCATCAAGATTATCGACAATCCGTTGCACTGGTAACGATGAGAGCGTGTTTGTTATTCCGATGCAGCGAGACGTAAGTGAAATATCTGACTGGGATACCAGTTGCATAAACGTTTGATAGTAATTATATGCCAACTTCTGGTCGTTGTTGTGACAATGTTAAAAGCCTTGATGTACGCATCTTGGAGACCAATCGATGGGGCAACTTTCTGGCGTTTAATAATAGTTCACAGTTCCAACATCTGAAAATATTACAGCTTTGCTTAAAATAAAAAATGACTTATCATCGCATCTTCACGATGTTGATATACTCGAGAACTTAATCATAATATAGCTCACCGTGTAATCTATGATGTTTACACTGAAAACATGTGGTTTGCCGTATAATGCTATATACAGGCATTCATTAATAACTATCAGCCAATGACACGTTTATCTTCTCTTCTGCGAGCACAGAGAACGTAATCTGTTGAACCAAAATAATGGCAGGAGTAAAAAAAATGGTTTAGGTTGGAATGCATTAATTCTTACCATCCTTTTCAAAGGCATTGAATCTCTGGAGAGATATATAGAACTTGCTCAAAAATATACAGAATCTCTGTCTCATAATAGATGACCATTAATATGTATTCGAAGAGTTGCCGCTAGTCGTTTCATATATTCTATATAATGCCTCTTCTTCAATGAAAATTAAATTTAATAAAAATGAAAAACGTAAAAAATATGTCCCCCATCATGTGACCTTTATTGTTTAAGATGCTATAATCATAAGTATTGCGTAATGTTTCGAAAGTGGGAGGAGCTTGAGCAATTTCTCAACTTGTATCTGATAACTATGAAACAGGTGATACAAATACAATCATGAAACGACTTGTTCGGAAGGACCTAGTATTAAACTCAACTTGTATCCTAATATATTTAGTGAAAAACAGACCATTACATATTATAAAAAGAGAAACGAAACTTGATTGTAAGACCTGGTTTGAAGATACAAATACGAACAGTAAATGTTCTGAATGTTAACCATCTGAACATGAAAATATACTTACATGACTGAAACATTATGGCTATAGTTGTACATCGGGTGTTATTTGAACCAAATGGTTCGTCTCGTCCATTTCGTTATACTGTTACCTCTTCTGATGTCGAAAACAAAATCTCGTTACTTTTTGAGTCTGTTTATATATACAATTTTTGTCAAGTATCCAGTTTTTCGTTGTTTGGCATGATGCGCAGTCTCACTCTGCTCCTAAGCTCGTTAGAAATATCTTTACGAGGACCTTCAGTAATACCCATATGTGCTCTATTATATTTTTTCTCAAACGAGATGGAAGCGATATATTACCGGTATTCCTTCGGAGGTGCCATAATAATAGACCATATTTCATTATCGGTTGATGATTCATCAAGATTATCGATACATCGAGAAGCTTGGTTAAAGCGCAATTATGGGTCATCGACGACTGCTCCAGGTGAAATATCTAAATCAGAGTGACAGTTGAGAGGGCTTATACTCAGAATAGAGTTTGTTTTCACTAGCGTCTGATAATGTTAAAAGTATATGTACGCAAACTATTAGACGAATATAACGCCCTCGAGCCTGTCCATTCGCTCTACATGTATAGCGTTCACTTTCAATCTCTCTGAAAAATTATAAACACTTTCGTTAAAATTGAAAACATGAATCGAATGTCTCATTCTCTAAGATGTCTATAATATACTCGAGGATTTTTTCATATTACGCACACGGTTGGTAATCTACGATATTACACAAAAAACATGCAGTTTTACCGCTATAATGCAAACACAGGAGGACGTTTTAAATTATACTATCAGCAAGGATACTGTATCCATAACCATCTGTCTCCTGGAACGAGACCGAATCAGTCATGCTAACTGGAAATCGTCTATTGTCAATTGATGTTGCGAATGCTCGAATCAATGGCATTCAAATGACGACCGTCTATGCATATTATATACTTACATCCTTTCTAAAGTGGTGGTTTAATCTCTGTGAGAGAAATATATAGACCATTCTCTCATCTTAATACAGAATCCCCTGACCTTTGATTATTTTGAATTAGAATCATGTCCAGGTATAAACACGTATGGTTTAATATATTGCAGTTCTTGTTAGGTCATATCATGTAAATTAATTATGTTTAATAAAATAACTAAATACTCTGCATTTACATTCCCCATCACTACCACTATGTAAAAACTTATTAGTTAAGATGCAATATATGCATCGCTCGCTTGATATTGCAACGAATACTATCTGGTTCGTGATTAAAGTATAGTTACTTCCTATGTTTAACTTATTTAACATATAGTAATATATACTTATAGATACAACAGCTATATTTCCATGTACTGATAATTCTTATAGTTTCAATGAATGATCATCTCTAATTAGATCAGTCGATTTACGTGAATCGATCACTATTGGCAGAGTGAAGTCAGTGAGTTTAATGCTATTTATCTGTATTGATTGTATGAAAAGTGTGATGACAATTTATGAATATTAAACTATAAAAATAAACAATTATAAATTGTTATAACTCAATATCCAAATAAAATTGTTATATATCACAAATATAATAAACAAAAATAAAATTTCAAGCTTCAGTGTAAAGACCAAATATGTAAATATTATTTATATAGTAAATAATAATAACTCAGAAATGAATATATTAAAGAAAAAAATAAAAGTTATTTAAATAAAATATAATATTATATAACAAATAAGTTAATTTAAGGGAAAATAAATATATAAAATAAAAACAAAACAAAACTAAAGCTTTATTTTTAATAAAAATAATTTTAAATACGATTATCTATCAGAAGTCTAATAGTCATGTCAAGTTCTTAAAATTAAATTGTTATTACGTTAAAACATTATGTTAAATATAGTAACTTATTTAAACTATGTAAATAGCAAGTTAATTGAGCCAAACGTTACTATCTAATTTGTATGAATTAGCATTAATATTGACATTTTCCATTATATCATTGTTTCAGAAATTGATGCATGTTTCGCTTTATTTATATATATCTATCTCTTGGGTTTTTTTTTTTTCTATTATTTATTATTTTTTTATCTTTTTTTATTTATATACTACAGTTTATTCATAAACAATTTTTTTAGCTAATCATAATAATTAATAAATGCATTTATAGATTTAAATGTTAAATATTGTTAAAATAACTATCTTCTATTATTTAATTTTACATGTTCATACTTAATTTTGGTTCATTATTTCTATATTAAATTATACTTAGCAAAGTTTGATGAATTTGTTACGTGTGAAAAAACTATATGTATTTCAAGTTTTTGTAGTAGCTGTAGCGGTTTATTCGTTTTCAGTTATTGCTTGTTTGCTTAATCACTCTCATTTAAAAAATTGTATTATTCCGTTAAGCTATTATTAATTTCAAAACATGTGTGCCGACCAGCTGTACTTTTAGAAACAAGGTTATGATAATATTTTGTTTAATAAACTATCAATGTTAATGGTGTCAAAATTATCCATGATATATGATTTGAAAAAGAAATAGTCGTGTATAGGAGTCGAGTTTAGTGTTTGTCGTATGTACGTTATACTCTTAAGATCTTGGACTATGAACACCTTAGCATTAATTTGTAGTAGATGTGTAAACTTGGTATGTAATGCTCTTTGCTACATAAAATAATCATCCACTAATTAATTATAATTGCTTAAACCTTCCAATATATTACTAAGATTTAATTTCCAGGGAGTAAAGAATCCAGACAGAGGGTTAAGGGATGGATAACTGAGTGGTGCTTCAATTTACTGCTATTTAACAGGTCCGGTATGTTGAAAGACACAATTTCTATATTTATATATAATGATAATATCATGCTATTTTTGATATATATATAATTATATATAATATGCATTTAGTCAAAGCTCAAATATTCTGATAAGATTATTGGTTAGTAATTAACAAAGTAAAATTAATTTATTATATCTAGTTATATATATTTTATTTTGTTTTATCTATACGTAGAAAATAGTTTTTGTTAGGCTCTGGAGCTATGCGATGCTTATTATATATAGATATATCTCTATTATATTATACTAATATATTATAACTAGAAAAATGTTTAATTTTTTTTTTTAATTTTTTAAGAAAAAATTATTTTTACACTTCTGCTATATGAAACTATCTCCCTGGGAGGGAACAAACAAAGAGAAAGATGGGGATGATCCCTCCCAATTATGCATGGTGGTGTATGTCAATGATCAGGATGTTCGGTTGGCCATGTACCCTATCTGGTGCACCTGCCAGTCATCTTTACACCGCCCTAATCATCTAATATAGATCTCAGTAATTGTTATTATACGAGTTCATCCTTCTACTCGACACTTATTGTCATGTGGGGCTGATCCCAAATGAGGGAACCCATCGTCATTTGGTACGATCGTACACCTAAGATAGCTAGCGTAGAGCCGGCGTGATATCATAGTTTGGTGTTTCTTTTATTTCGTCGGTTTTAGTTGGTCCCCGAAAACAATTATTTTTTTCAATAGAAGTTGTGGGTCGTAGCTACTACGATCTGGCCGCATGAGCGTTATCGTTTAACCGGTCATCTAAGATACATCTATCTAGATAGATGTTATACAGTTGACCTACGTATCCTCACGCTTCTACGCGTAATATATTTACACGTCTGGCGCCTTCAGCTCCCACCACTAACTGCTGAGTCTCTCCGTCACTCTTCACCTCTGTTATACAATCTAACCAACCACTCGTATATGCGTCTGCTAGATCTAGAGAGTTCGCTCAATCGTCTTCTATGTCGACTCACTTCTTCAAGTCTGCCATCTTATCCCCGTCTCATACCCTACCACCTTTTAATTTTAACCCCGTCCTTAGATACATCCCTCTAGCGTAATAGATACCGATGTTACCTGTCTACTCAGATTCGACTTCAGTTTGTCGCCTGTCCACGATCCGTATCTATCCTTAGATCACCGATTATCCTTCTCTTCAGTATAACCAATCCAAATTCGAATCTACACCTGAAAAACCCATATATTACACACCAAACATTGTTGTATACGCACGTTTTTAACACGGCTCCGCACCGGCTCCAGCACCTTTGCCGGAGCCAACTCCTCACGAATCCGAATACTAACTCTTTCTAGAAACTCAACTCTG
>JABUQX010113146.1:22500-26027 GCA_015478945.1 Trachelipus rathkii | reverse complement strand
TATTTAATTATTATTTATTATTATTTATCTAATTTATTATTTATTATTTATTTATTTTAATTATTTAGTATTATTTATTATTATTATTTAGTTATTTATTATTTAATTTATGTAATTTATTAATCATAATTTACTATTTATTTATTTATTATTATGATTTAATTTATGTATTTATTATTATGATTTAGTCATTTGTTTATTTGTTATTTATTAGTAGTTTGTATTTAATATTTAATATTTAATATTTATTTTTATTATCTTTCATTTCAATATTTTTTTTTATTATTATTATTTATTATTTATTTATTATTTATTATTTATTTATTTATTATTTTATTATTTATTTTTTATTTTTTATTATTTATTTTTTATTTATTATTTATTAATTTATTATTTATTATTTATTTATTTATTATTTAGTATTTTATTATTTATTATTTTTTATTTATTATTTGTTATTTGTTATTTATTATTTATTACCTAAATATTTAAAAATTTAATATTACTTTCAAATATTAATTATTTATTATTTCAATATTTAATATTAAATATTTATATTTAAACATTTAACATTTAAATCATTTAACCATTTAAGCATTTAACATTTAAACATTTAACATTTAACATTTAACATTTAACATTAACATTTAATATTTAACATTTAACATTTAAAATTTTAACATTTATTATTTATTTTAATTATTATTTATTATTTATTATTTATTATTTATTATTTCATTATTTATCAAATATGCCTTATTGGTTTATCCTCTAAATTATTATTTATTATTTATTTATTTATTATTTATTATTTATTATTTATTATTTATTATTTATTAGGTTATTTATTCTATTATTTATTAATTTATTATTTATATTTATTATTTATTATTTAGTATTTATTATTTTATTATTTATATTCATATTCATTATTCATTAATTCATTATTCATTATTCATTATTCATTATTCAATTATTCATATTCTATTTCATTATTCATTTATTCATTATTCCATTATTCATTATTCATTATTCATTAATTCATTATTTCAGTTATCATTATTGCATTATTCATTATTCATTATTTATTATTCATTATTATTATTGTTTTATTAATTATTATTTAATAGGTGTTATTTATTATTATTATTATTATTTATTATTATTTGATTATTATTTATTATTATTTATTTATATTTATTATTATTATTTATTATTTATTATTTATTTATTAAATATTATTTATCAATTTCAAAATATGTAAACACTTTAAGCATTTTAACATTTAACGTAATATATAATATTTAATATATAATATATAATATTATAATATATAATATATAATTATATAAATATATAATAAATATTCAATATTTAATAATTTATAATTTAATATTTTATATTAATATTTATTATTATTATTTATTATTTATTATTTATTATTTATATATTTATTTAATATTTATTATTTATTATCCAATATTTATTATTGCTGATTTTTTTTTTATTATTTATTAGTTTATTCATTAATAATAATCTGTAATTTTGCTTTTTTTTATTTCTTATTTATAATTTATGATTTATTTTATATTTATTATTTATTATTTATTATTTATTATCTATTATTTATTTTTATTAGTTATCATTTATTATTTATTATTTATTATTTATTATTTATTATTTATTATTTATTATTTATTATTTATTATTTATTATTTATATTTATTATTTAATATTTATTTATTTTATTCTTTTCTTATTTAAGATTTATTATTATTATTTATTATTTAATCTTTTATATTTAACATTATATCATTTATCATTTATTCATTTATCCATTTTTCATTCATCAATTTACCATTCATTCATTTATCATTTATCATTTATCATTTATCATTTATCATTTATCATTTATCATTTATCATTTATCATTTATCATTTATCATTTATCATTTATCATTTATCATTTATTATTTATTATTTATTATTTATTATTTATTATTTATTATTTATAAATAATTAATATTTAATATTTAATATTTAATATTATTTATTATTATTATTATTATTATTATTATTATTATTATTATTATTATTATTATTATTATTATTATTATTATTATTATTATTATTATTATTATTATTATTATTATTATTATTATTATTATTATTATTATTGCTACTACTTCTACATTAAAACAAGCTGGAATAGCACTTATCTAATGCTGGAAGGCATCTAAAAGCTTAAAAGAACTTTACATCTCTACATAGCCTACTCTCCTGATATTCCTATATCCAAGCTGCAAATGATTGGATAATGCTTAAGAAACCTTTGGTATTATTTCAGCCATTTTATGATAACCAATGTAGTAAGTAGGTCTAAATCAATGTTGTCTTCTGTAATAACTCATGTCAGAGCATTAGATCTTTTCCTTTCAGATATTGGTAATGACGATGGTGGTGTATAAACAAAGAAACTAAACTCGAGAAAACATTGGAAGAAAAATGTTTTATGATGAGCAGTGATTTGAGCTTGATTTAATAGTTGTGATAGCCTTGCTCATCTTGTTAGCACAATTGTTGATGAATGTTTTTTTTTCTAAAACTGTTAAAGAAAAAGCTTCGAAGTAGATTAAAGAATTAATGAAATATGCAATAAAGAATAAATTTTAAGATATTGATGATATGAGTATGTAGAATAGTCATTATCCTTGGTATCAAAAAAAAAAAACCTAGAGAATAAGCCCTCAAAATAATTTAAGCAAACACATTCAATTTCTATCACAGAAAGATTTTTAGCATTAATTACTGAAGAGAGTAAAGAAAGGGAAAAGGAAACCAGAAAGAGAAACTATAAAAAGAAATACCAAAACCAACAGAAGATTTAAGTAAAGAATTGGAAAGTTATCTAAAATTAAACTTAATTTCTCGAAAGGCTAAGAAGAGAAAGTTTAATTAGCAGTGGTGGAGTAGTAAAAAAGAAAAGTTTCAATACATCACATTTATAACAAGTGTATTATATGTCTCTGTTTCATCAGTATACCCAGAGAGACTTTTCTGAAGCAGATAATGTATTTGAAGAGAATAGATCTATATTTCGCTTAAACATATGAAGAACAGGTTTCTCTGCATCAGAATTTTCAAACATTAAAATAAATTTTCTTCCAAAATTAAAACCGTTAAGAAAATAAAGAAGAAAAGTTATTCAAATTTTTTTAAATATGTTTTATAATGTTTATAAATAAATATTGAATACATATATAGTTAGGAAAACCGAGGAAAAATTAGTCAATATTATTTCATGCCTATTTTATATGAAATAAGTAAATATTGAGTATGCATGCGACTCTATTTGCTTAATTGATAAACCAAATCGCTTTCGAAACAGATATAGTATTACAGCATATACAGTTTATAACTACATATAAGGGATGAGTCCATTGACAAGGAAGAAATGTCTGTGAAACTGTGAAAACTGTAAAGCACATAGTTTCATACAAGAATTTTTGTAACTTTTTCATGAACTA
>JABUQX010113146.1:15000-17500 GCA_015478945.1 Trachelipus rathkii | reverse complement strand
AATATTACACAAAGGAAAATATTTTGTGAAAGTTTTAGGAAAATTTCATGATAGAGAATTACATAAAATTGATCCTTCAATTTCCAAACATTACATAATGTTCTTGCGAGTTTAGATATATATATATATATATATATATATATATATATATATTATATATATATATATATATATATATATATATATATATATATATATATATATATATATATATATATATATATATATATATATATATATATAATATATATATATATATATATATATAATATATATATATATGTATGTTATATTATTATATATATGTATGTATATATAATATAATATATATGTATATATATATGTATATAGATATATAATATATATAATATATATATATATATTAATATATATTATTATATAAATATTATTATAGTATATATATAAAATTAATATAATATATAGATTATTAAGGTGTCTACCACCACTCACGGCGAAGCCCTATTCAAGGAGGGGGTGTTACAGGTCTCAGAATACAACAACTAACGCAAATACGCAGATGAGCACAGACGTAGGCTTTGAAGTGCGGGTGATTAAATTCAGCAGGAAAAGCAGAAGATAACAAGAAATTCACAGAACAGAGGTGGCTGGAAAGAGGGAAGCACCGCAGCGAACTAGCCTGGGATTGCCAATATCCACACAAAACTCATGCGCAGACACAGCACCCCTTGTGCTACGGGACGAGGGACATTCGTAAGCAGGTGGAGGTGACGCGAGTAGACAAGTTCCCTCGAACAACCCTGCCGCTGCTGGTACCGATAGAAAAGAGCATAAAGCACCAACATCGCGCCGCAAAGACAGAAGGGTTCAATGGAAGTGGAAAGTACGGAACAGTTTATAAGTCTTGTGGCTTTGACTCGACCCTGTCCCAAAGCCGGGTGGAAAACAGAGCCCCCCAGATATGGGAGCAGTTACTCCATACAAGGCGGATGAGGCCCTTGTATAGCTGGAGTAACTGTGAAGAGGAAAAAATCATTTCACAAGCTGAACAGAACCCCCAGTTTCTTTGAGGGACGCCCTAGCAACCGTTTGGTGATGTGAGGTTTCCAGGACATTTTTTGTTTATGTTAAGGCCCAGGATGTTTATATTTGTCAACAGGAGAGAAGAGAGAACCGTCGAAATGAGATAGGAAAGTTGGAAGGTGTTTGATAGTTGGAGATTTGTAGAAGTGAGTTTTTAAAGAATTAAATTTCACAAGGTTGAGATGACCCCACCCGGAAATTTTATCCAGATCAGCGAGAATAAAATCGGAAAGATTAAGACGAGAGGCAATTCTAAGAAGTTAAAAGAGGGAGCAAAGATGAATGAGTTGAAGAATGAAGGGTCGAGTCATTCGGCAATTACGAGTGGATAGAGTTAGATGTGCAGGTGAGAAGATCGATAATGAAAAGTAAGAATAAAAGAGGATAAAGACAGAACCCTGAGGAACACCACAAATTAACAGAAAAAGGAAGAAGTCGCCCGTCAACAACAGCCGACATTGAGCGATTGAGAGAAAAGGTAGACATAAGTAAAGCAAAGTGGAAGGAGGAAACCCAAAGGAAGGGAGCTTGGAGAGCAGTTACGCGTGCCATACCCGTTCAAATGCTTTGGATATGTTCAGCGCCACCACGCAAGTCTCCCGTAGTTCCTAAGGGCGGAAAACCTAAATCAGTAAGATAGGGAAGAATATCGCCAGTAGACTCGAACGCCGAAAAGCCATACTTGGCGATCGGAAAAAGTTGAATGAGATTCCAGATGACTAAGAAATGAGAGTTGAGAAGGGTTTCAAAGATCTTAGATAGAACACAAGTGAAAGCTATAGGGCGATAGTTAGAACGATCAGAGCGGCTACCTTTTTCGGAATAGGCTGGACATGTGCGTGCTTTCCCAACACGGAGGGAAAGTGTTAGTATTGAGATATAGAGAATATAGTTGAACGAGCGGCGGGGTCAGCACGGAAGCACACTCCCTCAAAAACTCGGGGAGGGAATGCCATCCGGGCCCACCGCCTTCCTAACGTTCATAGAAGATTTCAGGAGCCCTTGCACCCGATCGAATGTAATCACAGGCAAAGGCATAGGACACTGATAGGAGAATAGAGGCAGGATGAGGAATGCAGATCGACTCCAGTTGAGTTAGAGGAAAAAGTAGGAGGCCGAAGAGATTGGCCTTTTCAGTTGGAGAATTAGGCAACAGAACCATCAGAGCGAATTAGAGGAGGAGGAAAGACAGATTACAGAAGTTGTTAAGAGATGTGTTTTTGGCAAGAGCCAGAAAGATTTGTCAGTTAGGAAAACCAAGGAGGTTAGCGCACTTTCTTTTTATGAAAGCCGCTTTGTTCGTCGAAGAGTATCCTTGCAACGATTTCTAGCAGAATGAAAATTAGATAGAGTGATAGGAGAACGAGGAATTTTTCCACTCCCGATACGCTCTGTCTCTAGCCTGGATGGCCAGAGAACAACAAGCACGATCGAACCA
>JABUQX010113146.1:0-10000 GCA_015478945.1 Trachelipus rathkii | reverse complement strand
TTTATGCTTTTCATGTTTATAACGTAAAAAGTTTGCGTATTTACACACTCTAAAGCAGTAAATCAAACCACCCACCTTACCCTTCCCACCACTCCATGATCTATTGATCTATTGATTCAAGTCATATTTTGTATAAAACTTTTTTATTTTATTTGTTTAAAATATATTTTTATGTTTATAACTTTAAAAATTTGCGTTTTTTACATACCCTAAAGCAGTAAATCAGTAAATCAAGCCGCCACCCTACTGTCCATCCATGATCTATTGATCTATTGATTCAAATCATATTTTTTACTAAAATTGTTATTATTTATCATATAGTAAACATTAAATCTTAAGTAAATCAGTAAATCAGTAAATCAAACCACCATCCCGCCATCCTCCTGTCCATCCATGATCAATAGATCAATAGATCAATAGACCATGGATGGACAGGAGGATGGCTGGATGGTGATTTACTGATTTATTGATTTACTGCTTTAGGGCATGTAAAACAACAATTTTTGTAAAAAATGACTTGAATCTTAGATCAATAGATCAATAGATCATGGATGGACAGTAGGGTGGCAGGATGGTGGTTTAATTACTGATTTACTGATTTACTGTTTTAGGGTTTGTAAAAACGCAAATTTTTAAAGTTATAAAAATAAAAAGAATAAAAGTTTTGTGTTATGTTATGTTATACACAATATGACTGGAATCAATAGATCAATAGATCAATAGATCACGGGTGGGTGGGAGGGTAGGGTGGGTGGTTTGATTTACTGATTACTGATTTACTACTTTAGGGTGTTGAAAACAAATTTTTTACGTTATAAACATGAAAAGCATAAAATTTTAGTAAAAAGAAAATGTTTTAAGCAAATAAAACAAAAATAAATTAAAAAATAATAAATAAATAAATAAAGTTTAAAAAGTAATTAAAAAATTTAAATTGAAAACAAAAATTAAAAACATAAAGAATAAATGTGAAATGAAAATTATATTGTAAAATAGAAAACAATATTATTGACGTTTAATAAAAGAAAACGCAGATTTTGAAATAGAAATGTCAGTCTGAGGCGAAACGAATGTTTACTAACTCAGCACCGCACCGGCTCCAGCTCGGGTGCCGGTACCAACTCTGTCTCCTTCTCAGTCCCCTTTCTCCATCCTTCCTCTTTCCTCCTTCTTTCATCTTCTGTTTTGTGCTCTGTGCATTTCTTCTGGGGGTGTCCACAGAAACCCTTTACGAACTTATAACCCCCATATTCGAGATCTATGGGATCGATAACATATATAAGGATACAAATATTGTATTATTAAACAAATATTTGCTAACTTGGGACCGCACCGGAGCCAGCACCGGTGCCGGTTCCTGATCCAAATCCGACTCAGGTTCCGACTCCTCTATGCCATCTCCAAATTTCAACCTTCTACGATCATTTTAAGTTTTATGGGGTAGCACCCCCCTCCGGGAGTGTATGGCTACGTAACCTAGCTACGACGAGGTTACGTCACCCCTACACTGGGTGTCGAGTTTGAGAGAGATACCATGTAGCAAACTCTATCTGTTACTAACTATGGTTCGGTGCGGTGCAGGGCTATGCTGGGCGATAATAATAATAATAATAATAATAATAATAATAATAATAATAATAATAATAATAATAATAATAATACCTTATAAGAAGGGCGTATACCAGGTTTCAGCCTTCTACGATCATTTCCTTTATTTAGGGGCCAGCACACCACTCCGGGGGGTGCATGGCCACGTAACCTCCTATGGAGGTGTCAAGTTTCAGACTGATACCATGTCTCAAACTCCAACCGGAACCAGGCGCCCAGCGGTGCGGTGCGGCGCAGAGTGATGAAGCATCCGGTGCGGGGACATGTACGGAGAAGAAAATAATAATCGTTAATTAAACATTTACTATTTATTTATTTTTATTTATTTAATTATTTAATTTATTATTATTATTATTATTATTATTATTATTATTATTATTATTATTATTATTATTATTATTATTATTATTATTATTATTATTATTATTATTATTATTATTATTATTATTATTATTCGGAAAAAACTTCGTTTTTTTCCAGGGTTGTCAACGAAAAGAGCCAAAAATGATAAAAATTCATACGGTAATCAAAAAATTCTCACGGTAGTCAAAGTACGCCTTTGGAGGCCGGAAGTGAAAGAGCAGCCCTTGAATACCGTGGGAATTTTTATCATTTTTGGCTCTTTTTGTTGGCAACCCTGGAAAAAATAACGTTTTTTTTGAATAATAATAATAATGAAAAAAAAATAATAAACAAATTAAATAGTTAAATAAATAAAAATAAATAAATAGTAAATGTAATTAACGATTATTATTATTTATTTTTTTGCCGTGCATGTCCCCGCACCGAATGCGTCATCACTCTGCGCCCCACCGCACCACTGCGCGCCTGGTTCCGGTTGGAGTTTGAAACATGGTATCTGTCTCAAACTTGACAACTCCATAGGAGGTTACGTGGCCATGCACCCCCCTCCGGGGGTGCTGGCCCCTAAAAATAGGAAATGATCGTAGAAGGTTTAAACTTGGTATGCGCCCTTCTTATAATGTATTATTATTATTATTATTATTATTATTATTATTATTATTATTATTATTATTATTATTATTATTATTATTATTATTATTATTATTATTATTATTATTATCGCCAGCATAGCCCTGCACCACACCGAAACATATCTAGTAACAGGTAGAGTTTGCTACATGGTACCTCTCTCAAACTCGACACCCAGTGTAGCTGTGACGTAACCTCGTCGTAGGCTAGGTTACGTAGCCACACACCCCCGGAGGGGGGTGCTGCCCCCTAAAAATTGAAATGATCGTAGAAGGTTGAAATTTGGAGATGGCATAGAGGAGTCGGAACCCGAGTCGAATTCGGATCATGAACCGGCACCGGTGCTGGCTCCGGTGAGGTCCCGAGTTAGTAAATATTTGTATAATAATACAGTATTGGTGTTCTTATATATGTTATGGAACCCGTAGATCTCGAATATGGGGGTTATAAGTTCGTAAAGGGTGTCTGGGGACCCCCCCCCCACCATAGAAGAAATGCACAGAACGCAAAACAGAAGAAGATGAAAGGAAGAAGGAGGATGGAGGAAGGATGGAGAAAGGAGACTGAGAAGGAGACAGAGTTGGTACCGACACCGGTGCTGGAACTGGGGCGGTGCTGAGTTAGTAAACATTCGTTTAGCCTCAGACTGACACTTCTATTTTCAAAATCTCGTTTTCTTTTTAAAAACGTCAACTAAAATATATTGTTTGCTATTTTATTTTGTTTCATTTTACATTTATTCTTTGTTTTTAATTTTTGTTTTCAATTTAAATTTTTTTAATTACTTTTTAAATTTTATTATTTATTTTTTATTTATTTTTTAATTTATTTTGGTTTTATTTGCTTAAAAACTTTTGTTTTTACTAGAATTTTATGCTTTTCGTGTTTATAACGTAAAAAATTTGCGTTTTTACACACTCTAAAGCAGTAAATCAGTAAATCAGTAAATCAAATCACCCACCCTACCCTCCCCACCCACCCGTGACCTATTGATCTATTGATTCAAGTCATATTATATATAACATAACACAAAACTTTTATTCTTTTCATGTTTATAATTTAAAAAAATTGCGTTTTTTCATACCCTAAAACAGTAAATCAGTAAATCAAACCATCCACACCACCCTCCCTACCCACCCATGATCTATTGATCTATTGATTCAAGTCATATTTTGTATAACATAACACAAAACCTTTATTTATTTTTGTTTTATTTACTTTAAACTTTTTGTTTTTACTAAAAAATTTATTCTTTTCATGTTTATAACGTGAAAAATTTACCTTTTTACATACCCTAAAGCAGTAAATCAGTAAATCAAACCACTCACCCTACCCTCCCCACCCACCCACGTGATCTATTGATCTATTGATTCAAGTCATATTTTGTATAACATAACAAAACTTTTATTTATTTTTGTTTTATTTACTTTAAACTTTTTGTTTTTACTAAAAAAATTATTTTCATGTTTATAACGTAAAAAATTTACGTTTTTACCTACCCTAAAGCAGTAAATCAGTAAATCAAACCACCCACCCATGATCTATTGATCTATTGATTCAAGTCATATTTTGTATAACATAACACAAAACTTTTATTTATTTTTGTTTAATTTGCTTTAAACATTTTGTTTTAACCAAAAATTTTATGCTTTTCATATTTATAACTTAAAATATTTACGTTTTTACATACCCTAAAACAGTAAATCAGTAAATCAAACCGACCACCCTACCCTCCCCATACCACCCGTAATCTATTGATCTATTAATCTAGTGATCTATTGATTCAAGTCATATTTTGTATAGCATAACAAAAAACCTTTATTTATTTTTATTTTATTTTGTTTAAAAATATATTTTTTACCAAATTTTTTATTCATTTTATGTTTATAACTTAAAAAATTAACGTTTTTACACCCCCTAAAGCAGTAAATCACTAAATCATACCACCCTCCGCCCCTTCTTCCCACCATCCTACGATCTATTGATCTATTGATTCAAGTCATATTTTGTATAACCTAACACAAAACTTTTATTTATTTTTATTTTACTTTGTTTAAAAATATATTTTTCACCAAAATTTTTATTCACTTTATGTTTATAACTTAAAAAATTAGCCTTTTTACAACCCCTAAAGCAGTAAATCAGTAAATCATACCACCCTCCCCTCCGCCCACCATCCTATAATATATTGATCTATTGTTTCAAGTCACATTTCAAGTATCATTTAGGTTAAACATCATAAAAACAAGTCCTTTATACACTGATCAACGAATATCTGCTAATGTAACAAATTTTTTACATCAATAAAGCTAACATAACATAACATAACCTGAACTAAGAAAATAATGTATAAGGGCAAACCTAACACAACCTACGTAAGAATAAACCGTTGGCATTAACAAAGTTCAACACTTAACACCAGTAAAGTAACTAACATTGCGTACAATACGTAACCTATTCATACTTTTTCAAGTTTATCTCTGACATATTAACATTAATTTTACATTGACATCGTTTATACATACCCAAAAGCAGTAAATCAGTAAATCAAACCAACGACCCTACCCCTCCCCATTCCACCCGTGATCTATTGATCTATTGATTCAAGTCATATTTTAAATAACATAACACAAAACTTTTATTTATTTTTATTTATTTTTATTTTATTTTGTTTAAAAATATATTTTTTACCAAAATTTTTATCCATTTTATGTTTATAACTGAAAAATTAGCGTTTTTACACCCCCTCTAAAGCAGTAAATCAGTAAATCATACCACCCTCCCCTCCCCTCCGTCCCCTCCTCCCACCATCCTATGATCTATTGATCTATTGATTCAAGTCATATTTTGTATAACATAACACAAAACTTTTATATATTTTCATTTTATTTTGTTTGAAAATATATTTTTTACCAAAATTTTTATTCATTTTATGTTTATAACTTTAAAAAAATTAGCGTTTTTACACTCCCTAAAGCAGTAAATCATACCACCCTCCCCTCCCTCTGCCTCCCTCCCACCATTCTATGATCTATTGATCTATTGATCTATTGATTCAAGTCATATTTTGTATAACATAACGCAAAACTTTTATTTATTTTCGTTTTATTTTGTTTAAAAATATATTTTTTACCAAAATTTTTATTCATTTTATGTTTATAACTTAAAAAATTAGCGTTTTTACACCCCCTAAAACAGTAAATCAGTAAATCATACCACCCTCCCCTCCCCTCCGACCCCTCCTCCCCCCATCCTATGATCTATTGATCTATTGTTTCAAGTCACATTTCGAGCATCATTTAGGATAAACAACATATAAACAAGTTCTTTATACACTGATCAATGAATATCTGCTAACGTAACAAAGTTTTTCACAACTCAATCAAAAGCATAACCAAACTCACGTAACAAATCAACCTGAACTAAGAAAAATATGTACAAGGCAAACCTAACACAACTTACGTACGCATAAACTGTTAACATTAGCAAAATTCAACACTTAACACCAGTAAAGTAACAAACATTGCGTACAATACGTAACCTATTCATACTTTTTCAAGCTTATCTCTAACATATTAACGTTAATTTTACATTGATATAGTAATATTTACCGAAATGTTTATGCTTTTCATGTTTATAACGTAAAAAATTTACGTTTTTATATACCTTAAAGCAGTAAATGAGTAAATTAAACCAACCACCCTACCCTCCCCATACCACCCGTGATCTATTGATCTATTGATTCAAGTCATATTTTGTATAAAAAACATAAAACAAAACTTTTATTTATTTTTATTTATTTTTATTTTAATTTTGTTTAAAAATATATTTTTTACCAAAATTTTTATTAATTTTATGTTTATAACCTATAAAATTAGTAAAATCAGTAAATCATACCACCCTCCCCTCCGCCCCCATCCTCCCAACATTCTATGATCTATTGATCTCTTGATTCAAGTCATATTTTGTATAACATAACACAACTTTTATTTTATTTTATTTTGTTTAAAAATATATTTTTTCCCAAAATTTTTATTCATTTTATGTTTATAACTTAAAAAATTAGCGTTTTTACACCCCCCAAAAGCAATAAATCAGTAAATCATACCACCCTCCCCTCCCCTCCGTCTCCTCCCATCATTCTATGATCTATTGATCTATTGTTTTAAGTCTCATTTCGAGTATCATTTAGGATAAACAACATAAAAACAAGTTCTTGATACACTGATCAACGGATATCTGCTAACGTAACAAAGTTTTCACATCAATAAAGCTAACATAACCTGAATTAAGAAAATAATGTACAAGGGCAAACCTAACACAACTTACGTACGAATAAACTGTTAACATTAACAAAGTTCCACACTTAACACCAGTAAAGTAACTAACATTGCGTACAATACGTAACCCTATTCATACTTTTTCAAACTTATCTCTAACAAATTAACGTTAATTTTACATTGACATAGTAATATTTAACAAAAATTTATCATAACCTTACCTATCTGTCATATACGCAGCGTTTTTATTACACCATCTAAAGCAGTAAAACAACAAAGTTTTTCACATTAATAACGCTAACATAGCATCACTAGAACTAAGAATATAAGGCACAACGACAAACCTAACACACCTTAAGCGCTAATAAACTGTTAACATTAACAAAGCTTCATACTTAACGACAGTAAAGTAACTAACATAGCATACAAAACAGAAGACGTTCCAAGACAGCTGTGATTCCACTCTGTTATGGCCTCTTGAGGTATAGAGAAGCCATTCGTTTGAAAACGCTGCTCATCATTCCATAGGGCTTCATTGATTCCATTCTTCGTGGTCTTCCGTTTGCCTGGGCTTATTTAGATGATCTTCTTGTCGCTTGCTCCTCTCCTGAAGAACATGCAGAGCACTTACGTGCCGTCTTTGGTAGGTTGAACGACGCTGGGATACGTCTCAATCCTACCAAGTGCGTACTCGGTGCGTCTTCTCTTACTTTTTTGGGTCACACAGTCTCTGCTGAGGGGATTTTCCCTCTTGTAGACCGTGTTGAAGCTATCCGCGCCTTTCCTCTCCCTCAGAACCAGAAGCAACTTCGCCAATATCTGGGGATAATTAATTTTTACCATCGTTTTTTGAAATCAGCGGCTGCTCTTTTAGGCCCGCTTACAGCACTCATTCGTTCTAAACAGAGAGGCAGCACCACAAAGGTTGACTGCTCTCCGGCAGCACAGTCCGCTTTTGAGGCTTCTAAAGAAGCCATCGCGCCTGCCACTCTTCTTGTCCACCCACACGATTCTGCACCAACGAGAGTGCAGGTGGATGCCTCCGATTTCGCTGTTGGTGCGGTGCTCCAACAGTTTCAGAAGGGTGAATGATGCCCACTAGCCTTCTTTTCACGCAAGCTGCAACCCGCTGAAACAAGGTATAGTGCTTTCGGTCGGGAGTTGCTTGCCATGTATCTTGCTGTTCCCCATTTTAGGTACTTTTTGGAAGGACGGGAGTTTCATATCCTGACCGACTATAAACCTATCACTTTTGCTATGGTTTCTCACCACTAAGAATATAAGGCACAACGACAAACCTAACACACCTTAAGCGCTAATAAACTGTTAACATTAACAAAGCTCCATACTTAACGACAGTAAAGTAACTAACATAGCATGCAAAAACAGAAGACGTTCCCAAGACAGCTGTGATCACTCTGTTTGGCCTCTTTGAGTATACGAGAATGCCATTCGGTTTGAAAAACGCTGCTCAGTCATTCCATAGGCTCATTGATTCCATCCTTCGTGGTCTTCCGTTTGCCTGGGCTTATTTAGATGATCTTCTTGTCGCTTGCTCCTCTCCTGAAGAACATGCAGAGCACTTACGTGCCGTCTTTGGTAGGTTGAACGACGCTGGGATACGTCTCAATCCTACCAAGTGCGTACTCGGTGCGTCTTCTCTTACTTTTTTGGGTCACACAGTCTCTGCTGAGGGGATTTTCCCTCTTGTAGACCGTGTTGAAGCTATCCGCGCCTTTCCTCTCCCTCAGAACCAGAAGCAGCTTCGCCAATATCTGGGGATAATTAATTTTTACCATCGTTTTTTGAAATCAGCGGCTGCTCTTTTAGGCCCGCTTACAGCACTCATTCGTTCTAAACAGAGAGGCAGCACCACAAAGGTTGACTGCTCTCCGGCAGCACAGTCCGCTTTTGAGGCTTCTAAAGAAGCCATCGCGCCTGCCACTCTTCTTGTCCACCCACACGATTCTGCACCAACGATTTCGCTGTTGGTGCGGTGCTCCAACAGTTTCAGAAGGAGTGAATTGATCCCACTAGCCTTCTGTTTCACGCAGCTGCATACCCGCTGAAACAAGCGTATAAGTGCTTTCGCGCGGGAGTGCTTGCCATGTAATCTTGCTGTTCCCCATTTTAGGTACTTTTTGGAAGGACAGGAGTTTCATATCCTGACCGACTATAAACCTATCACTTTTGCTATGGTTTCTCACCACGAAAAGCACTCATCCCACGAAGCCCGGCATCTTGAATTTGTTTCCCAGTTTACTACAGACATACTTCACATCTCCGGAGTGGATAATTTCACCACGATGCCCTTTCCAGAATTGAAAAATTAACGCTCTTTTCCAATTTCTGACATGGATTACGCTGCCCTGGCTACGCTGCCAGTTAACAAAGACAATATCGATTTCAAACGGGCTCTTATCTACAGCTGCAGTGCGCCTCAATCTTCCCGGCATAGAGAAGAGGCTCTTGTGTGACATTTCAACAGACCCATCCTCGTCCTTTCGTCCCCACTTCTCTTCGAAAGGCAGTTTTCTGCAATCTCCATTTGCCTCCTCACACCCTGGCCGTCGAGCTTCACGCAAAACTGGTTGACAAACTCGTTTTGTGTGGCTTTAAAGTTTAACGCCGGACGTGGCGAATATGCGACTCGCGCTTGTATTATGGCTTTGTCAACGTTCGAAAGGTGCAAAGCATACTAAAGCTCCCTTAGCCACCTTCTTGGCCTCCTGTCAACGTTTGAGAGGGTTCACATCGGACATCGTGTGGACCTCTTCCCCCTTCTCCATGACAAAGCGGTATTATCCTCACCTGTATTGATAGCGTTCACTCGTTTGGACGAAGCCTATTCCTCTCTCTGTTGCTACTGCCGAATCTATAGTTAAAGCTTTCTTGTCCCATTGGATCTCTCGGTTTGGCATTCCTCTTTCTGTCACGACGGATCAAGGTCGCGTTTTCGAATCCTTCATCTGGGAAAGAATTTGATGCCCTTGCTTGGTTCTGAGAAGGATCCATACAACCAGTTTCCATCCTATCTCGAACGAATTTTTGTGAGAGCGTTTCACGCCAGCCTTAAGCCTCTCTATGGCACTCCTTAACCAGAACACATCTCTTCTCGG
>JABUQX010113145.1:0-27127 GCA_015478945.1 Trachelipus rathkii | reverse complement strand
TAGTTATAAAAAAAACAAAACACTTAAATTATAAACTCGCCAACCATTCTCTAAAAACTTTGTTACACGATTCTTTTAAAATCATCCACACAACAAGCCATTCGCCACGTCTCTAGACTGTAATATATATAAACATAAATTAATTAAAAAAAAAAAATAAACTTATATCTACGCTTTTATGTTTACATTGACATAAAATAAAAGATTCGTAAAATAAACTTCCTCACCTCAATTTTGTCTATATTTTTTCCTGCCTTTATGGTAACCTTCACACAATATATATATTATAATATATACTATTTACTATACTATTTACTATTCTATCATATCTTATATATATAATATATATATATATATACTATATATATTCAAGTATTATATATAAAAAAGAAATCTACTATATATATATTATATCATAAAATATAATACTAGGCACCCTCTTTGCTGGTTTGCTTGTCGTGTGTTGTGTTGTCCACGTGATGTGTGCTTTCTGAAGGTCACTGATACTTATGTATAAATCTATGTACTACAGATGTATGCATAAGTCATTGCATGTATCCAGTACAACCTTCTTTCTGCTTCTTAGAACATGAGATACATTACGAGAAGTTAAAGAAAACAAGATGTAAATTGAGCCGCCTAAACACTAATTTATCATTGACATAACATTCTCGCATTTTTGTTTCCACTTCTTGAAATGATTATGTCCATCTCTCTTGTACAAGGATCGATATTACCCTTCGAGAAGCACGTTCCGTTTTTTAACACAAGCCGCTACCTCCCATTAACGCCAAACACAATCCTACCGGCTAAACTTTAGATGTATTAAGACACGCCCGCATTCGCCTTTGTACCCATGTTAATAACATTATGGCCTTTGCATTGCCATAATCAAAAAGTGCTTTTTCCAACGTTTAATTACTATGGAAATTTTGACACTCACAGGTCTCTCGTCTGTTACTAGTTGCAACCAATCATTGCCCTTATGTGGAACTAGCTTCCAAAACCACGGCTCATATATTTATTCAGGGCTTTGTTCTTTTCCTAGCCTTAAATTCAATTTCACAAGGTCTTGCTACCTCATATTCTATATATATATAATCTTATATCAATATAGATTTATATATATTATATTACTACTATACTGATATACTCATACTTACTATATATATATTTATACTATCATTACATACTAATATATATATAATATACACTTACTATTATATTATATATACTATATTATTATATATATATAATATAATTAATTGATAGATATTACTACTATATATATATATCATATAATAATAATAATATTTTAAATCTATATACATATAGATTATTTTACTTATATATACATATATTTATAATTTATATATATATATATTCTAATTTAACTATATATATAATAATATATATATATATATATATCTATATATATATATACTATATATACTACAATACTATAATAAATATATATACTTACTATTTATAATATATATAGATAGAATATATATATATTCATATACTATATATATATATACTATATATATATATAAGTATGTATATATATATACTATAGTATACTACTTTTAATAATAAATACCTTTGCATATCAGGAAAGAATGAGGATATGGAAGAACCTTTAACCTTTTGTTAAGTTAAATAAACTCGACTTCTTTCTGGCTTAGGGTTTGAAACAACGCACCTAATACATAAGTAAAAACATTACCTTAATGAGGACTTTATTGCCCACTTTCTGCGAAGAATGATGATTATCGTTAATTAATGTGTATTAATGAGCCTATATACAAGATCGTTTTTGTTGACATAGTAGTGTTCATTCATATATCTTTAACATTGCGTCACGAGGAACGACCTATACGAGCTCTGAGACATTTGGCAAGATAACTGGAGCGTCCCCTTCTCCTTTTCTCTTATTGTCGTTAATGAAGTACTGTCCATTGAACTAGCGCTTAGAAAAAATGCAGATAGCGGGTTTCAAACATGGCGATACTTTACCTGCGACAGGGGATAGTCAACATGTATCCTCACCAAACAAATGGACAGATTCCTTTGCAAGTAGTTGCAGAACTGACCAAAGGAGGAAGACTTACGTACAAAATGTATTGCATGAAAATGATTACGTATATTACTGAATCTTAGAACAGCAACTGGACGCAGATACGTTGTTCAACCCTAAAGTGCAGTATTAAGAATATAGAAAGATTTTGTTTCGCCAAAGCAATCAAAAACTATGTAATCTAAAGGAATAAAATATCATATCTATATAATTATAATATCACATATATACCATATACCTATATATATGACTATAATACTTATTTATTATATATATGATGTATACTATATATAATATATAATATATATTATCCTATATATATTACTTATACTATATATACGCATTATAATATATATCTAGTATATATACTATTATATACTTATTATATATATTAATATCATATATATAGTATATATAGTACTATATATTTATTATAATATATTAATATATTACTATATCAATATATTAATACAGATATATATATTCATTTTTGTAAAAAATATTTAATATAAAATGTATTTGTAAAAAATTATTAAATTATTTTTCAACTTTTGACATCATGTCCTTACCCACTTAATTCTCAGCATTCCAACATTAATAATGTAAGTCTAATCAAATATACAAATACAAAAAAAAAGTACAAAAAAATCATATATTAAAAAACATAAAAAAATCATATAACCTGACGAGAAAACATACACCCTCCGTGCGTAAAAAATAACATGGTGAATATACATTAATTCTATACTATTTATAGCTATATGCGTATATTATATATTACTATACTATACATATAAATACTATAATATATATATATACTATATTGATTATATATAATAATTATACCTATAATAATATATATATGAGACGAATTTTCGCGAGAAAATCTGTTTCCAAATGGTGTTAAAGTGGCATAAATTATTCCCTATTTTTCTTTCCCTAAATCGATTAACGAAGAAGAACGAGAAAAAGAGAGAAATGTCAAGAGGCGCCCGGAATGTAGTGCACCTAATTATAAAATTTAATTTAATTCATATATATATATATACTATATATAACGTACTATATATATATATACTATAATAACAATTCATATATATATACATATATATATACTATAATTACTATATTCAAAATTTCATATTCTATATATTATATATACTATATATATATTTAGTATATAAGTTTTAATATATACTATAAAATGCGAAGATGAGGAACCAGATTCAACCACCAGGCACTCAATCTTTATACAGGCATGCACAACTGATATAACCCCACCCAACAAACTTCACACGACAGAAACCAAAAATGATTAACCCATAGATAAAACAATTTAGAAATGATAAGCACACAGTTCTCTACGCTAAAACAACAAAACAACCCAACACCCATTTCACAATATGCCACTTATCCAACCACTACTAAAGCCGGTTAACAACTTCCTATCTTCCCCAGCCTTATTATTACGAAACAAATTCGTAAACAAAGATCCAGCCCCACAAGTAACCAAAATCACTATATACCAAACACGACATACACAACACACACCATACACGCACGACACTCTAATAAAAAATTATTTAGAAGAAAAAAAAAACAATTTTGAATATATTAACATGGCAACATCCAACCAGAAAATGTTCATCATGAATTCGACTTCTCTTTCCCTGTAACAGGCCGATTCATCTTTCGCACAAATCTAAGATGCGGCCACCACCCAACTGCAAAACTACAAATACTCTAGGTTAAACTACTAACTACCGACCACATCCAATATCTCTGCTACAAAATCATGCAAACCAGGCCCCGACAACACATATCTTCTAGAGTGTCCTGCTAACGGGCAATCTGGGACCAATCACACAATCTTACAGCGATCTTAATGCCGGAGCAAGAGGCTCTGAAATTGCTGCGGCGCTAGCAGAGCCCGGGACTTCGCTTAGCGACCTGATGCGTCACTCTGAAGAGCCTCTAGGGTGCAGGGGCGGAGAATAAGTAAAAAACAAAAACTAAGATATAATATAATATATATAAATATATACTCTATATTATATCCTTTATATATAATATATATTATATACTATATATATAATATATATATATAGTATTTATATAATATATATTATATATATATATAACCATATGATATATACTATTTATTAATAGTTCATTATATATATCATATATAATCAACTTACGTATATATATATTATATATATTACGATATTATATACTAGTAGTATTATATTGTCAATTTCAGCTCTCGTATGCGATGGGAACTTCAACTATGATAGGAAAAGCTATACTAGCAGCCCGTCCACATATTAAACTTTATTTGAAATCACAACGTTTCGGAAATCGTAATTTCACAAATAATTTAAGTGTGAAAACACGTATAAATGAAAATAATTAAATATTAATATACAAATTCTTATAAATTTACTCAGCTACTTACTTGAACAGTCGAGCACAGTTCACGTTCTTTTCAGGAGATAGTCGGATGAAGTTTGAGATGTAATGAGTCTTTGGTGCAGTGAGTTTGAAGATTTGTATTGGAGGTTGTTAATAACTTTAATATTCCATTTTAATTTAGTTGCCATATAGAATTTCGAATCATTTAATTGTATTTGTATTGCATATGTTATTAATAATGGTTTACCGATGGAGAGGCGTCGTTTTTTTTTACAAAATTGATAATATTCTTGTAAGATTGATGAACATTCGATGTTGATTATGGTATTAATGTTACTATAGATCATTATTATAAAAAAAATAATAATATCACATATAAAATAATTATATAAATATCATAATACTCATGATATACTATTATATATATATATAGTAACATATATCTACTAATTATATATATATATAATAATACGTAGTAGTTGATATACATATATAATATATATATAATAATACTAATATATATATAATCTATTATAAAATCTCTCTATTACTGTTAATATTATTATTTTTCTATTTTCCTAGTGTTTTCACCTCATACCTGATGATGGAAATTGTGCGATTCGAACGTAGAGATAATTTCAATATAGTGTAATTGTGGAGGGCCCTAGTATTGGTTGCTTTCAAGGTATATATATACATATATATAAGTATATACTACTAGACTATATAATACTATATAATATACTTATATATATATATAGTATTTTCTTGCAATATAATATTATATATATATATACTATATAAAATCTACTAGGTAATATAATTAAATATTTCTTAAGTGCTATTTTAGGTTTTCTATTATTCATCGGGTGGTGTATTTGATACTATTTACTAATTGTAATGTGAGAAACTTGTATTCAGTCTTATAATTTTTTAGAAAATATTAGTGTCATTTTAATTTCTTTTAAATGTTATTTAGGTATTTATAAGAAATATTTCTTATAATTTTTTAAGTAAATGTCAGTGGAATATGGTTGGTGATGTATATTTTCAGCAATATAATTAATATAATATGTATATATAATAATATTATATAATATATTATATATACATATATATTACTAATATTACTAATATTATACAAATATATATATACAGTTATATTTTGATTTATATTGGATAACTATTAACTTGATTTCGTTAGGGATAGGTTACTGCGTGTGTAATAAGATGCTTATTTAGTTTATCAATATTTTTTTCATTTGACATTTATTTATATATTCTATTTCTAATAGTTTTTTTTTCTTTTTGCTTAAGTTTTTAAGGTTTGCTTGTGTGTGTTGCAGCTTTAATTAATGAACTCTTAATTGTTATGACAGAAATATGGAGGTTAATAAAAAATATGGATTCACGTCTTCTTCTTTTAAATTTAATGAATTTTCATCTTGAATAAATCTGTCGTCTTATAGTACTATGTTTATAGTATAAATATACATTTAGATCAAATCAAAACCTCACAACCAGGTTGTTGTTTTCACAATTGCTCTATGTTGTTCAATCGCAATAGTAAAAAGTTTATGAAATTATTTTTGACGTATAGAATTCGTGTTTTATTCCCGAGTTGAGCTCAGACAATTATTTTATTTCTATATTCATTACATGTGGATATAACACTGCATGATGAAGTACATTTTGCAACAAAGGATTCTTCTCTTATGTTTACCTTCTACTGTAAATTATTCAAACACTGAATTGATATATGTTAATGATAAAGAATTGAAACTTATCTGAAGAGAATTCGAATCAGCGTAGAGGTCTTCTTTCATTTGAAGTTTAGCTTACGATCTTGATTCAAGATTGATCTACTATGTATGAGTATATTAGACAAGCCTTTTAAGCTTGATATCAAAGTAAACATTACTTATTTGTAATATTTTTATATGTACAATACACTATGAGCGAAGCTAAGTGATGATAGACATTTTTCAACTTACCAGTTGACAAGAAAAGTTGTTAGAAGTAAGAAATATAAAATCATAGATATAGTATTTGACGAAAAAAAAATAAAAAATCGTTAGATGATTGTATTATCACAATCCACATTGCACTGGAAAGTTTTTAACGGAGGTACATTTTCCTTTAATTATTAATGACTTCAAGCTTCAGATTCTAAGAAGTCCATTTTCCTACAATGGAGAGTTCAAATAGTCAGTCTAATTCCTTGGATTTTTCTGTAAACAAGGACTGTGCATCAATCTTCGAAAGGCAGCCAAAATTATATCTATCCTTGATCACTCAATAAGTTTTATTAAGAAACGATAAAATTCCTCTATCTTATCCCCAATTTTTACTTCCGAAATATTTTAAGAGAACCATGTGTTTCTCTGCTTTACCTTTACTATATTTAACATTTACATTCTAAGTTCGTTCAAATATAATAAATTAATTACTTGTGAAACTGGAACTTTGCATTGACATTACCTACCCATGTATGGGTTACATGAGGCGGTTATTAGATATCTTCTTGTTCAGACACATATTGTTCGTAACTAAAAATTGTTTTAAATCACACTGTCTCTGTCATTTCACTAGTGAAATATAAAGCTTTGTATTGTTTAAGAGAGTAACTGAAGATTTGGAGAGAGAAAAAAAAAGCGTAGTCAGCTACATTGAACATGAAAATATTGAATCAGTGGAGGTCAATCAGAAAAAAATATCATATATCATCATTTCAATAAATAGGACTGAGGATGCAACCCTTGGGGACTTCACATTCCTTTTCAAATACCTGATGTAGTTTGATGTAGCTCTTCTTGTGCCTCTATTCAAACTATTTTTCTAATTGAAAGGATCAGGACCAATCCTACTTTTAATTCAAATCTATCGTATGCTACATACTATATAACGATTTAATTATTAATTTATTTTAGTTAATAAATATGTTTTAACTACACCACTAAACTATCATTTCACTCGTTATTAAAAATTCAAAAATTATTATTATTATTATTATTATTATTATTATTATTATTATTATTATATTATTTTATTGAGGCTGAAAATTGGCAAAACTTGTAACATTTCTTTATTAAAATTATATTGTAGTTTATTACCATTGATTTCTGAAAAGATAGTTATACCAATCTAGATATGAATAATATCGTCTAAACTTGTTAATTTTTATAATGTGCGCTGTTATATATAAAAATTAATAAAAATAATTTGAATATATTAGTGATAGATTTAATCTCGGCATAATAGTGAAATGAATTATTCCTCTGTTATCTTCGAGACTTAAGATACTAATTTGATATTATGCCTTTGTTATTGTATAGCCCAGTACAATCATATTTATAAATTTGTAAACTAATGTCATATATATATATCGTATAAGGATATTAAGTATAAGATTAATAGAATATATAATTAATGATAAGTGAGTATAATAAAATAAATTTATTTTAATAATTTAAAAAAGTAAGACAGCATAAAAATAATAAAATTAGTTATGTAATAATATGATCTTTTAAAAGAAATTATTTATACTGTAATTACTATATTTAAAAGCACATATATGTGTAGACTATCGCTATCGATCAATTATATTGATCTGGCTCGATGGTACAGTCGTAGACGAGAGTGAAATCGATCTCTCTCTGACAAGGTGTGCAATAATATATATCCCTAAATACACTTCGAATTTGCGTTTGTGTATTGCAATGTGTGAGTTCTGCATAATAATAATGAGGTGTCTAGTATGTGAAGGTTTGCGAGTAAAGTGGCTGGATACTGAAATACGATTATACATAAATATACTGAATTTATAAATGAGTTAAATGAAGTATAAATGAAGTAGTCTCAATAATGAAATATATATAATTTTAATAGCAGATCTCACGATCAGTACATTGAAAATTATTCAAGACGTATTATAGAAAAAGTGAAATATTGAGATTTTTTTTCTACTTGTCAGGATCAACACCAAAAGTTATTCAATAGGCTAGTAAATATGATTGGTCTAAATGACATATATAATTAACTTGTATTTAATAACTTATTTAGTAATCTATAAAAAATAGTTGTTTTGTGTATGTTATATTGTTTTAAACATATTGTAATAAATTTTCTAATACTAATGATGCTGTAGAAGAAGGACTAATTCAGTGATTGTTAAGTATTTTTATTCATTCTCAATTCAATATCTGGAAGGTCTTCGAAGCATTTAGGAAATAACAATGAGATTGAAAGATGAAATTATTAAATTTAAAATAATAATAATGATATTGTTCATTACAATTGTAGTTTTGCACTGAAACATGATTATTCACTTTGTATGACAGTAAGAAAAAAAATTTATTATTATTTTTGTTTGGATACGTTACCAGATATATAGGTTAATTGAAGTTAAATCATAACAAAAAGTGTAAGTTAAGATGTTAATGTAAATTATTAGGAACATTTAGCTCGATGAAGCATCAGCTTAGAACATCACAATAACAGATACGTTAATTGTGAGTGATTAGATAGTAGCGATATAGGAGTATGGAATGAAGTCACTGTGCACATACATATTTGTCCATGACTCTAAATTTAGAGGTGCTTTCGAAAACGGTTATGCATCACATATAGAATATGAATGTTATAAATGTAGTCAAAAAACAATTGAAGTTTATAGAACAAGATGTAATTATTCTCAGAAGAAGAACTGATTCTAGTTAGGGACAGCATCAGAATAAAAATTGGTATTCTATAACGAATCGTTTTACGTCAGCTAAATAAATAAACCTTTTCTGTATTTAGATGGTTAATTGTTGTGATAATTAAGAAATACAGGTACATTAATATCCCGTCTGAAGAAGAGATATACTAAAGAAAACTATTTAATTTTGTTAATAGATATAAGTTAAGTAGAGGCGATAAATATTTACAATATGTCAGAGTCTTTGAACGGTCTGACTCTTGTCGGAAACTTTGCTCAATCTGAGTTTGCTATATACTAGTATTCTTGTAATGGTTTTCCAGTCTTGATGTGTGTTTATTCAGCAGTGTATGTGGGACGTCAGTGTGCTAAAAGGGGAAACTCTGGAAAGCTGCAGGTAAGGCTCTCAAAACCATGGTTATACGTAAATCAATGTACAGAAAGCCAAGATACAGATCAAACAATATGAAAGTGGAAATGTATATAAATAGAAGGGAACATAAGACATTTGTGAAGAGGTGTATCCGCAATCAATTTTGTGAAGAGGGTGTTTTTGGAGAGAGAAAGAGTAAAAAGTTAAAGAATGGTGAAGGAAAATACTTGCTGATTAAAGATTCGGTACTGAAGGAAATGAAAGAAAACCAAGTTGTATATACATCAAAATGTTTATACCATTAGGCGTTCGAGTAAAGAATAAAGTATAGTAATTGGTATAATTCATTTGTAATGCAAAGAGACTGGCAATAATAGTAAAAATGTGAAGATACGAGATGAGGGAGAAAATTAGGTGCATGAAAATTAAAAGGATAATGCAACCTCTGGGTAGCCAAGTTAAAAGTGTAGATAAATCGTAGATATCATCATACGCATTATTGATTGACTTAAAGTTGACCTTGTATAGATCGAGTTCAATATTTTGGATGTGAGTCAGAGATTATTATGAAACAATTTATTGAAGTGCCGCTGACTCTTCTTTTTATCAAGCGAAGGTTAACGGAATGCAGGAAACGTAAATAATTTGAGATTATTGCTCTTATAAACTGTTGACTTTACCGGAACATGATTTAGTCATTGTGGAATAACAGTTTATCATGAATAGAGAATCACTATCGTGTTATGGAAAGTATCTGAAGAATATTATTATTATTTTAGAGACGAATATAGATGTGGATCTTCAGAGAGTCGGTAATATATAATGTTAATATCAGGCTCGAATGTGTGATTCTTCTGAATAATATCAACAATAGATATAATGATGTGATCAAAGTATATTACTGGATTAATAGATGACAAATTTAGTAGAGCAATAGGACATAATCATTTTGTATCGACTAGCTGCCTTTCTTTGAATCTACTATTTACCTGCCTACTACTACCAGAAGAAGCACGTAGTTAATACGGAGAAAATGAAATATGAACTAAAGTGCCAGTGGTGAGGTCATGCTGTAAAGAACCAACGCGTTCTGACATACACGGCATGGAGATAAAACACATCACAGCTACGTGATCAAAGTAGTTAAGATAGACACTGGCGCACATCAAGAATCAGTCGACGATAAAAAACATACAAGAAGATTTCTTGAATCATACGTTCTAGTACCACTGATGTCATTGCACGATACTTATGGTTGACGGGTGAGTTGGAGCGTTGCGAATTAGAATTAGACTACACGGCTTAAAGTAGGATATGTTTCGTTCTGCTGCATCTGATCTGAGGTGGATCGTTACGAGCTTATTAAGAAAATTTTGCTTTGGTGCTATTTTTTTCATCTATTTTATCATAATATATACATTAAAAACTGAGTAAAGTATTTCTTTATATTATTAATATTTATATTATTTTATTTATTATATAATTTCTATTCTACAATATTATAATACTCTTAAACTCTCTGTCTCATCATTAGTTCATATTAAACTCACTATGATCTTATTAAAGTTTTAAAATCATACTTATTATTATAGCATAAATTATAAGTTTAATCTATTTTCAGCATTCAATTGATATCTTCTTTTTTGCTCCGTCTAATAACTATTCAATTTGTTTACTATAAAGCATAGTCTAATCTAGAATATTGTTATTTTTAAAATATATTATGCTTTTTATCTCAAACTGTAAGATAAGAATGTATCGACTATGATATTCATTTTGTCATTTGGCCAGAACTGCACAAAAATGTTTAATGAGTTAACCAATTTTTTAATTTATTTATCATTTAAATTATCCATTATTCAACTATCGGTAATTATAGTTAGATAATAAATTTCTCAAACTATTTATGTAACTTTCAACTCAAAACATACTAAACTGTTGTTATTACTCGTATGTAGTATTTAGTGTTAAGAAAATAAAATTATTCTATAAATAAAAGATTTCACACTCGAAATAAACATGTTTATACATATTTGACTATGGAACATATTGTGTGTTTGAAAGTCTCAATCTGCAACGGGAGTTCAATCAGATTATACCAAGAAACCTGCAAGATTCATTGTAATTCATGATGAGGTCACTGACTATGACATCATGCTGTGATACAACATTTTGGAGAGTGAGCACTTGTACCTGATCCTCGTGAAAATTATGTTAACACACACAATAGTAAAAGTTTATAGTAATAGTCATAGCACTGACTAGTACTATCAATAATAAAATAACTAAATAACTAAAAATGATCATAGCTATGATCAGGTTAGTGACTAGAATAAATATTATCATATCCAAACGCAATAATAGGAATAAGAATAATATGCTAAAGAGGTATAAATACATAACATGGGACAATTAATAAGATTGTCTCATAAAGTAAATATTCATCAACACATTTAGCATATTAATTTAGTCCAATACCTAAAATTTAGCTATATCCAATAGATTATCAAATATATCTAATTAAATACTCAAGTAGAAATATAATTCTATCTGAATATATACATCTCACTAACAATATAAGAATAATAAATTATTCAGCTTAAAGGTGATATACTATATTACCAACATGCTTTTAAATATATGTTGGTATATTCGAATAGTTTTACAACACTGCAGTTTACTATATTTTATCATTTTATATTTTTTTCATTGACACTTCTCTCATAGAATGTATAACTCCTGTGCTAAATGTAATCCGAAGATTTAAGTCTAGTAAAGAAAGTAGTTCTTACGAGAACATAAGACACTGGATGAGTGGTATTTTTCTTTACAGATTAAAATAAATATATCCCAAATCATCATCTAACCTATAGCACCAATGTAGAGAAGTTTACTAACTAATAAACATACTATGATATTTATTAAATCCTCCATCTAATACTCATTTACTAACGACTGTGTATATTACTTACAGGGGATGATATAGTATGTTCAATCTTTATAGTGTAACAGAGTTATCTATTACGATCGGTGGTGATGTTGTCCGGTGACTGGAGTAATTACGAGATAAGTACTACCGCCCTGATAGTTAATAATATTAGAGCCTTAGCCTCAATTAACTAATTGGTGGGCACTATTAAGATAACCGTCCATGACTGAGTACTGCTTCCATCATAGTGCATCTTCTATAGCAGCATTGATGGACTTTCATTTATTTTTACTCTAAATACACTTATCAATAAGTCATAACATTACTAAACCTCCTGTCAATCGCCCACCAGTTGAAGGCAACATGAACTAACTTAGTAATTATAGTCTCATCTCTGAAGTGCGTGCGTACACTTACTCTCATAATAAGTCAAGCACTTTTAGTTAGTACCAACTTCACTGATGTCTACATTAACAAGGGTCAGTGTATGTTCTCATCTACCGCTATCTGTAGTGTCAACTACTAGGCAGTCCTTCATATCACAGAAACCAAGTCTGTTTTTCGCATGGTCTACTGCAGTGTGGAATGGCAAGTGCTCCTAGCAGATTTGCATCGCCTCTCTCCAATTCAGATTTATGTATATGTTATGTAGCTAGTGAAAGCATATGAACTATTTGCTATAATAGAGGATAAACTTTTAAATTATTCACTAAATCGTAGGAGAGACAATTCTTGATAGTTTGTTTATGTCGATCATTTTACATTCTTAAATTACAGTATTCTTCAATATAATGATATTCTATGTTACTCTTAGATCGGTTTGCGAACTTCTACTTCTATAGATTCGATTTTTTTCCTGGCTCTTTTTTTTTTCTAGGATGACGAAATGTCAAAAAATTTGATTTCAAAATATCGATAACTAGCTCTCGAATAATTCTATCTTATTTTAATCGAGATTAACAATTTTTTTACTGTTATGATGATTTTACTCACAGTTATATAAAATAGAACATTACGAGTATTAAGTATCGTTCTACTATGATTATGAAACCTACCAATGCTATTTAAATAAAATAATTTTCCTGTCACGGTATTATTTAATACAAAGGAATAGATTTATGTAGATTCTTATAATATATTGATGAGTTAAGCGATATAGATTTACTGAGTATTTAAAGGTTTAATTCTACCTAGTATATTCATAGTTATACCTTATATATAAAGTTTATGTTCGGTGTAATATATTTATTTACATATTAATAGTGAAAATGATGAGGATTGATGATAAAATACGATAAATATAATAAAATATAATAAGAAAAAAAAGCTAATTTTTGTGAATTAATAATATTCATAATATATTGTAAATATTATTATAGATTTCGTTTATATATATATAATTATATAAAGCTAATAGTAAATTAGTTTTTTTATTTGATAACATAATTATAGACAACAAGTATAATCGTCTAACTTTGTGTTGCAGTTGAAAGTTGAAACACTTCAATCCTAAATTATTTTCTAAATAAGGAAATAATAGTAAATAACGAATGGCAAATAAGATATAAATATTGATACCTTAAAAAGATTGATATAGAATATTATACTGGATAGATATTTTATCATTTATTTTTGAAGAAGTGATTTACATTAACGCTTTATACATTATTATAGAACTTAGTATTGTAGCTGTTAAAAGAATTTGTATAAATGTTCTAAGCAGATATAACGCTCTTATGGACACTAGAATGAATCATATGTTATTGCGATGGTGAAAGGTTTTTTTTAGCGTCCAGAGTCAAATTTACCAGGTGACATCACACTCTATATTACAAGTGGTTAGTAGAGATCATGGGTTCATGTCCGAGATAGATAGCTGTGGTTGTAGGTGAGAACACGTTGTGATTAGCAATGTATATTAGGTACTATATTATATATGAAAGAGAGTAACAGACTCTTTAGTCAGAAGTACAGAAAATTGATGTTTTAACTAAATATTTGAAGTTATTATCTTTTTTTGAATTTATAATAACTTCAAGAAAAAAGTAATTTGATATTAATAATAGTTACTCTTACATTATTCGTGAGGTTGCGGGAATAGAAGGTTTGAAGAGGGTTGACATTTGAGTGCAGGTCTAATTACTAGTGGATTGATAGTACATAAATATATGAGTCATATCTTTAATATAATATGTATTCAAGACTTATGTCTCTATATACTTTACTTTTTCTAATATGTAATATTAAATGTTTAGTTAGTTCTCAATTAGTGAGCACGTAGTTATGATACTACTTACAATATGATGATGCTTATGCTGTCAAAATTTTTTCTCAAAAAATATACCTTGATTTTTTCAAGCTTAAGAGGAGGTGTTTCGGGAATAAAGAGTGTGAGAGCCGGAAATTTACTTGATAATTTTGTTTCACGTGAAGGTGTAACTGAAGTGGATTTCCGCCGAACGAGAGGTTACGTATAATATATATATTCATGAGAAAAGAAATTTGATAGAGTAGAGATTATGTCTATTGATATATACTATCTAGTGTCATTGATCGTTTTTAAATCTTAATAAAAAGTATTAGAGTAGGAAGTTTTCGATAAAGGCCGGATCATTTTAATATTTCTAAAGTGATTCCTCGATATTACTTAGAAAATTTTAGATTTTGGTAATAAACTTGAAATAAGTTACAATGGATTGTTAAGATTTTGCAGCTATCTACTCCATAATCATACTTAGAAAGATGAATTTCTTTCCTGAAAGGGCATATATTTTTCTATTGCACAGATTTATGGTCTTATCACATACAAAAGTGGCAGAGTTTATAATTTTTGTTATTTGAAGTATAATTTCATATATACTATTATATATAATAAATAATGTCATATATATATATTATTATATATATATTATATATAATTATTATAATATATATATATATATATATTATACTATTAGTGGGCGTACGGGTACTGTATGGCGTACTTTTGCTACGGTATGGTAGAACTCTGTTGTAGTACGATGTGGTATACACGTTGTTTTTTTTGTGTGATACAGAAAATTCGGGTTACTTTAATGTAATTTATTTTTTATATATAATATTTATATATATGTATTATATAATTAAATATAATATATATATATATATTTATTATATAATATATATTATATTATTATATATTATTCATTATTTGATTTTATTAAATGTGTTTATATATATTAATATAATATATATTATATATATTAATATATATTATTGATATTATACATTTTATATATTAATATATATATATTATTTATAATATTTTATATATATATTTATATTATATAATTTTTATATTATATATATATTATTTTATATATATTTATAATATAATTTAAAGTTTCTTGAGGAAAGAATTTCAGGGAGGGGGTGTTGCACTATAAAGTTTCATTCGCTAGCGTAAATTACGCAGAGCAGGTTTAAAGTGGAGGAGATTTTCAGCAGGAGCACAGGAGATGGAAGAGAATTACAGAAGATGTGGCAGATAAGAAGGGCAGGCACGATAGCTGGAGTTCACAATAACAAATATCGTGCGCAGACCAGAACTTGTGCTACGAGGTGTGTAAAGGTGGTGGTGCCGAGTGGAGGTTCCTGAAAGGCTGCTGAGTACTATAGAAGAGTATAAAGAAACATACGTTGGCCGCAAGTGGATAGTGAACTGGAGAATAATAATGTTTATAGCTTTTTTGGCTTTGACTGACTGTCAATAGCAGGGTGTAAAAAGAGCCTCGATTGTAAGTCTCCATACAGGGCGGATGAGACCTTGGTATAGTGAAAGTACTGAGAAGAGGAAAAAGTTCTAGGTTACCTTTACCATTCTGATAGCGCATAGAACGGTTGATGATATCAGTGTTTCAAAATTTTTTTGTTTATGTTAGGCCAAGGAGGAGTTATATTGTAAAGGAGAGAGAGAGAAAGTGAGAGTGAAAGAAGAGGAGAAAAAAGGAAGAATTTGAATGAAGATTTGAGTAAGGAAGAACAGACGTCTTAACGGTAAGACCCCACTCGGAAATTCTATCATGATCAGCGAGAATAGAATGGAAAGTAATATAGAGATGCATTCTAATAGAGGTATCTGTTGATTTAGAAACAGTATAAGGTAGGTGATGAAACGGTTCGTAGATAGAAAAGTAAATGAAGAGAATCAGTAGGAGATGAAGAACATGAGGAACAATATGAAGAAAAGATTGAAGTGTCGATAAAAAATTATAATTTCACCCCTTTAGAAGCTGACGTAAGTTAGAAGGAGGAGGAAACCAATGGGGGAGTTGGAAAGTGAACGCGTGCTACGTGGTTCCAAATGTTTGATATGTAGCGCACGCAGTCTCCCGTAGTATCTGTAGCGGCCGGAAACATTCGGATTCATGGAAGAATATCAAGTTTGAGATTCGAAAAGCAGACTGTGATGGAGAAGATAATGAGATTCATGGTCTAAGAAGTGAGTAGTTGAGAAGGGTTTCAAAGATTTAGCTTTAATATAGAGAGCTATAGGGGATAGTTAGAAGGATAGAGTGGTTCTTTTTTGGATAGGTTGGACTTGTGGCGGTGTTAATGGGGAAGTGTTGTTTGAGAATAGAGATATGTTCGAGGGGAGGGCAGTGGAAGCACTCTCCAAACTCGGGGAGGGATCATCCGGGCCCCGTTTCACTAACGTTCATAGATCTCCAGGAGCATGACGATAAAATTAATCAAGCAAGACATAATAACTGAGAGGGAGGTGGGGGAGGAGATGCAGTGTCGAGAGGTTGAGTTAGGGAATGGAGGCCGAAGAATTGTGCCTTTTCAGTTGGGAGTTAGCAACAGGAGCTAGATGTAATAGAGGAGGAATCCGATGTCTTGCAGAAGTTGTTAGAGTGTTTATTGGAGAGGACAGAAAGATTTGTAGTTAGGAAGAAAAGGAGGATTAGGCACTTTCGTTTGTGAAAAGCCGTTTGCTTCGGTCGAAGATATACTAGCAAGATTCTAGTGAATAATAGCGGAGAGTGATAGGAAGAAGAGAGATTTTTCCATGATAAGCGTGGTTTTAGCTGAGAGTGGCAGAGAAAAGGAGATGGACATGGATTATGGGAAGAGAAGATTTGTCGAAGAAGATAATGCTATACCGTAGTTACGTCCACCTTAAAGGCGAGCCGAAGCGGTTCAGAGTCCAAGCCAGTCTTTAATTTAGTAGCAGTGAAGCTGACGCCAAGGCCACCCCAATCTAATCTGATGTCTTTATAATTCTTTTTATATAATGATTAAATAAGAAAATTAAAATATAATTACAATACGCCGGAATAAAAGTGGAAGAAAAAAGGTAGACACAGGATGGAGCTGTTGGGAAGAGAAGTATTAAGTTAGAGCATTAAAGGTTGTGGTCGATTTCGTAGAGGAGGTAGTATATTTATAGAGAGAAGGAGAACCTATAGTTATATTATTATATAATATATATATTATATATATATTTACTTTTATATAATATCTATAATTATACTTATATATATATATATATAAATATTATATATTTATATAGTATTATATTATATTATTATTAATAAAAGTATTATAGTAAAATAATTATTATATATATTATATATATAATAATATATATATCTAAAGTAAAATATTAATAATCTATTTATTATATATATTATATATTATTATAATATATATATATACTATAATATAGAAATTATAGTTTAATATAAAAGTTAATTAAGTTAATTTATTTTGTAATATACATTTTATAACAATAATATTACAGTTCTTAATTTTTAGATTTTCTTGTTTATTGTTAATATAATAGGAAGGAGGCATCTTGTAATATTATAATATAAACGTTGCAATGTATTTATTTTTATTATATAATATATAATATTATATAAAGAAATTGAATGACAATTAACATTTGATTTTTTTTACTTAGATTAACTTTAATTTTTAATAACATTTAAGTACGATGTGAGCCGAATGCATATATATAAACAGTAATAAATGTATTATTATGAATAATATTTTCGAATTCCATATTTTATTTTCAGATTTATTTTTTTTTGTTTAATGTACGAGTATGGATGTATCGGGATACGTATGTACGGTATGCAAGACATTTTTTCAAGTAAGCGAGTACGGCTTCGCAGGAGAATTTAAGTATGCTGTACGTATGACCAAAAAGCAATTTTCATGTTGTGATACACTGTTAATATAATAATATAATTTTTACCTAAATGATAAATTAATTAATTATAATATATGAAGTTTATAATATATAAATTATATAATATATATTTATTATATTTTAAATATTTTATTATATTATTTTTATATATTCTCATTTTCTTATAATATAATTATTAAAGTTATATATTATTTATATATATTTATATATATAAATTATATATACTATTATATATTAAATATTATATATAGATATATATTTATTTAGAGGTGTCGGGTTCGAAGCATCGCATATGCGATTCGTATTCTTTCAATAGCCGCATCCGTTATACATCGCAAGATTAATGTTTGCGGATAGCGGATAGTATTAATCAATGAATTATTAGTGTGTGTGCTTTATTTATAGTATTATTATTCAAAGTGTGATTCATGTGGGAGATATAGAATTTATAAATGTTGAAACGATAGCGATGGAAATAGACTATTCCTTCTTAGATAAAACAGTTCATTAGATCTAAACGAGTTTTCAGGGGTTTAAAATAATTTGGTTGCTTATAGTGATGAATTGCTGCAGAGGTAGAATATAGCGCAGCATAAAGAAGATAGCAGAACAACAAATACGCAATTAAATTCAGTTTATGGAATAATCTATCTGTGAGATTTATGACGTTTTTTTGTTTAGGCGGAGAATGAAGAGTTTGTTTACGAGGTATAAGGAACTCCTTTATTAGATGCGCTTAAAGGATAAGTTGATCAATAAAGTTCACTTTTTTTGTGTGGAAGTGAATATTGTCAAAGTTTTTCGAATCTTGCCAGAATCGAAAGAGAATTTTTAGCTATGCTCCTTACAAGTGTAGCTAGTGAAGCGTTTTCCGTGGTGGGCATATCATTAGACGATGACGAAAATTTTTTTGAAAGGGATGAGACAGAGGCTTTCGTTTTTTAAGCATAATTTGGGGAAGTCATTATTTGAGCATTATGTATCATTTTTTATATCCAATGGTGGAGGTGGGGAAGGGTTGTGGGTGCCAAAGATATGGGTCAAGTTGTCTATAACAAGGTTTATAATATTTATATAATTATATATTTATATATATATATATATATATATTTAATTATTTTATTATATATTAAAATATTAATATTAATAAAATTATTATATATTATATATATATATATATTATATTTGAGATGTGACTAAAATTAAATAAACTATAGCGATTGACCGGTAGTGATTTAACTTCCCATCGCATCCGTCCGATCGTCCGGGGATAGTGATACAAATTATCATGGCTATTCTATATATATTAATATATTTTTATGTATTATTATAATTAATATATTTATTATTATTATATAGTAAATATGTTATAAATTTTGTAATTAAATTTATATATTTATAATTATATATTATTATATTATATTATTTTAAAGTTATTATATATAATATATTTATTATATTATTCTATATTATATTAATAGTATATATATTTAATTTATTTGTTATAATATATATATATATTAATATAGTATATATTATATATATTATTATAATATATATATGTATATATATATTATTATATATTTATATTTGTTATAATTTATATTATATATTTTATATATTAGTATATATTATTATATATATATATTATATATATTTATTTTATATTTATTATAATATATTATAAATTAATATATATATATTATTATATATATTATATTGGTTATTATATATTATATATTATATTTTTATTATATATTATATTATTTATATATATTTTAATAATATATATATATTATAGAATAAAAGATGAGCAGCAGATGATTATATTTTTAAGAAATCGAGAAATGCGAATAGGACGGATAAGTGCGATGTTTGATTTTAATCCAGGGTATTAGATGTTTGATATATAGGATATTTAATGTATCTTAACCAAAAAAAATAGATGTAAGTTGGTATTAGCGTATTTATTATCAAGAATGCATTCAGTCTTTTTTTATTTAAAATAATTTAATTTATTTTATATTTTCTTTTTGTGAAGTTTAAAAGTATGAAATATTATTTCATGGATATTGATACCATTTTTATATGAATTTATGTATGATTTTTCTAATTGTAATATGTGTTATATTTTGTTATCAATAAATTTAATTATATATATAATGCTTTATACTAAAAGAAGCTTTAATTAAGATTTCAAAAGATCTTTTTTTTTTTTTCCTCACATGTGCCAAAGATATGATTATGCATGTTTTTGTGAAACCGTGAATTTTACTTATTAGCTAATTTATATTTAAATGAAGATATAAATATAAGTGATAATCTACACTACCCTAAGTTTTCCTATTATTGTTATTATATTCTATTATTATTATTAGATATTATTATTTTTATTATTGATTAATTTATTATTTTATAAGTTATATTTTATATTTAATTTTATATTTTTTATTATTAATTTTATGAAACTTGTCCATTTAAGGAAATTACACGTTTATGAGCGATGTATAGATATTTTCCTCGGTTGATTCTCAAGATAGAGGTCAGGTTTAAAGAAAAAGATTTTATTATACCTTAAATTACTAGATTAAGATCGCAAGGATGGGAAGAGTAGGGTATTCCGGCCTTTCAGGGAGGATAGATTATGATAACAGCGGCATCGTCCTTAAGAAAATAACTAAAATTAAATTATTAAAATGTAGTTGGCAATCTTGGCTCTTATTATTGGCGTTATAGACTAACAGGTAGCTTAAAGGCAAATTTTAGAGTAGCGGTTCGGACGATTTTAGATATTGTAATTTCTTTGTAAGTATCCTTTAAAGGTTGTTATTTTTATTATTTTTTTTATTATTATTATTATTATTTTATTATTATTATATTATTTTATTATTATTATTATCAGTTAAATTATTTTAATTTAATATATTATTGGTATTATTATTATTAATTTATTATTATCTTTTTATTATTATTTTATATATTATTAATTATTATTTTATTTTATTTATATTTTAATACTTTATTATATTTTTATATAATTATATATTATTATTTAATTTATATTTTAGTTTAACTATTATTATTATATTTTTTATATAATTTTATTATTATTTTTATTTATTTTATCAACATTATTTATTATTATTATACCAATATTATTATTTATATATTATTATTTATTAAACTGTTGAAAATTTTAGTTTGTTTTACTTTACTTTCTATTTTAAAATATTGTTATTTTGTTTTAAATTATATATAAAATAAAGCAAGAACTATAAACGTACTATTGAATATAATATGATTTAATTGTCGAGAAAAGCAAATATTATTATGGTTTCTTTCTGAAGGTTGTGTTTAGTTTTGGATAAATTAGTGTTTGAGAATTTATATATTTTCTTTGTTTCAAATAGATTATGATATAGTCAATCTTATTTTGAAAATTGGGGTTTGCGAACTCAAAAAGACGTATATATATTATATTAATAGAATTATATCTTATCTATATATATATATTATATATATATAATATAGTATATTAAATATATATTATTTATATAATAATTATATATATAATATATATGTTAAATAATTTTCTAAATTATTCGATGTTTTGCAATAACTTTAGATTTGATATAAGGTATTCTTGTGAATGTACTAATTTTCATTTATTTTCATTTCTAGTTAATTTTTTTATTTTTTATTGTCAAAAATTATTATAATTCACAATAAAATCGGAGCCAATTAATAGAAAGCGGGATGCGGATGCGGTGGATTTTAATAATGTGCGATGATTAAGGATCGGTGAACGATGTTATCATTTTCATTAAATTATATAAGATAGCTTTGTAAATATATATACGTAATAAGTATTTATATATATATAATAAGTATATAGTATATAATAATATATTAAATATTTATTAATATAAATGTATAATAATATTTTTTATATAATTATGTAAGTATATATATATAAGGTATTATGTAATTATAATTTATATATATATATTAAGTAATAATATAATTATATTACATATTATTTATATTATATAATTATATATAATATTTATATTATATAAAGGAAATATAATATTAAAATTTATTTATATATATATAGTATAAATTATATTGTATATTTTATATATATATTTAAATTATTTATTAAGATATTTATTAAGACTATTATTATCATATATTATTATTATATATAGTAATATAATTATATATATATATTTTAGTAAATAACGGTATATTATTATCATTTTAGATAATATAGTTAAGTATTTAATATTATATATATAACGTATAATTATATATAGATAAGTAATATATATATTGTAGAAGTAAAATGAATAGTATATAGATATAATTAATGATTATATAATTATATATATGAATATATTATCGATATAATGTAAATATATAATATAAAATAGTATGGATATATAATTATATATATAATTATTAATATAAAATATTTATTAAAATATGAGATATAAATATTATATTATTATAATAGTATATAATATATAAATATAATAAGTATATATAAGATATAATTAATATAATTGATTTTGTCTTAATATATAAATTCTATATGTATATATTTTATATATTGAAAATAATTATTTTATATATAAATTTTTATTATTATATTTTACATATTATATTTATTAAGTATATATATTAATAAAATATAATATTATATATTATTATTTTATATTATTATATATAATATATATATATTTAATTAATTATAATATATATATTATATATATATATATATATATATTTTAATATATATTATATATTTATTTTATATTATTTTTTCAATATATATATAATTGTAATTATATATTATTTTATTTTTAAATTTGTTTATATATATATATTATTATTATAATTATTATCTATATTATATATTATATATATTAAATATATTTTTATATATATATTATCTATTATATATATTAGTAATTATTTTATACTATATTGAATATTTTATATATTGATATATATATAATTATATTTATTAATTTATTTTATTACATTATTATATTTATTTAATTCATTTATTGTTATATTTATATATTATATATATACAGTATCTTATTATATATTAATATATATATTATATTATTATATATATCTGTAATATATTATATATATTATATAATATCATATTAAATATAGTATAGTATATTAAATAATAATATTAATATATATATTTTTATATAAATAATATTTATATAAATTTATATATATTATGAAGTATTGTGTGCATAAACAAATTAATATTTTATATAATATTATTTATATATATAATTTAAAACAATATATAATAATATAATTATATATATATAAATATAAATAATATATATATATATATATATATATGAATTAATGTTATATATAATTATTAAAATAATTATAATATATATTATTTATATATTATTATTTATATATTATTATATTATATATATATTATATATTATTTATATTATATATTATATTATATAATATTATATTATTATATATTATTATATAATATATTATATTATATATATAATATTATATTTATATTATATTTATATTATATAATATTATCTATACATATTATATATATATATATTATAATTATATTATTATATTTATAATATAATATATTATATATATTATATTATTAATAATATATATATATATATATATATATTAAATAATAATATTATTATTATATTATATATATATATAATATTTAATTCTATATTAATATTATATAGTAATATATATATATATATATATATATATATTAATTATATTTATATTATTATATTTATATTATATATATATATATATATATATTATATAATATATATTATATAATATATATATATTATATAATTAATATAATTATATATATATATAATATATATTTTATATATATATATATTATTATATTTAATATATTATTATATTTTATTTTATTTATATATATATATATTTATACAATATCTTATATATATATATATTATATATTATATATATATATATTATATATTTTTTTATATTTATATTATATAAATATAAAAATTATATATTTATATTTTATAAAGATCTTATTAAAAAACATATAAAATAGTACAAATATTTATATATTTTAATGTATATATAATATTATATATTATATATATTAATATATTATTATATATATCTATATTATTAGTAGAAGATGGGATCGAATACGAAGCAACGCAACCTGAGGACGGCAAAATGTGTGATACAACTGATTTTTGATAAATTGCCCAAACTGTGCTTGAACCTCTTCAGGTAAAGCAGAATGCTATTCTGAGATATCTTTTTAATATATTATATTATCTATCTTTTTCTTTTTGATTATATTTATATATAATATTAATATTAATATATATATATATATTTTAATTTTCTATTTTACATATTATAAATATATAAAAATTCTAAATATTATACCTAAGGGGACACTACAATATGTTATGCAGTAGTGTGTTGGATTTCTAAATCATAAAAAACGAAATTACAAACATAACACGTCTATACTTTGAAGGCTCTTCTATATTTAGTGCTCGTAATAAAAATCAATAAATTAGGAACTGTGTGTTAAAATAGTTGTTGTTTAGTGAGTGTTATTTAGATATTTCAGATAAATAATTCTTAGAAAAATTTAAAATATTTGTAAATTCACTAAGATATTGGATTTAAACATTAGATGTATTTGCATTCTTTAGTTAGAAAGATTATAATATTGTTTTTGTGAGCGCTACTGAGGGAATATAGCCTCTATCATTTTGTAATCGATCCATGTTCTTCTTTCTTCTATGCTTTTGCTGGATGAGTTACGGTACATTTTAGAGAGTATAATGTGGCGATAGGCTATGTATCTTTAAAATAAAGATAATAGTAATATTATCATCTGACAATTTTAAAGATTTTGAACTAAGATTTTATCTTGTTTTAGGTGTACCCAACACTACATACCCGTGGCACAAACGGTAGAGCGACGGAGTCTCATGGCAAGGTCGAATCTAGTTCGATTCCTATTTAGAAATTACTAGAAGTTCCCCTCCTTGAATAGGCTATGCCCGTTAGGTGTGAACTTTAAAAAAAAAAAAAAAAAAAAAAATCCTCAAATTTAAAATATGAATGTTCGAATTACAATGTTTGGTGTTTATAAGAAACCTAAAAAGAATTGAGGTTTTTATAATATTTGGAGAAACATTGGATTGAAAGAGAAATCACATTCTTACTCACGTAAAAATTTTGTCTCCGTACTCATACCTGCAAACTAGAGAAGAGAAGGAAACAGGTAATCGATCGTTGCAATATGGAACTGAATATCTCCCGTGAATGAGACACTACACTCAAACGACAATTATCAGAATTTTTTTATAATTAAGATTGATAAAAGAATTTTAATGTTTTAACTGATAATGCTCTCGATGATTTTACCAATTTATATAAATTATTATGCTTGCGTCTTATTTATATGAATATATAAAATTGAAAATGAACAAAAGTATTTTAAACCATTTATTTTGTCTTAAATATTTTAATAAGTTTTATTTACATGTTCTATCAAATGACCGTCAAGGTGAAGCAGTGATTTTGTATTTTTTTTCTGTGGGTGTTTTTATAATTTTATATATATATATATTATATTATATATATATATATAATATATATATAATATATATATATATATATATTTATATATATTATATATATTATTATATATATATATAAATATAGTATATATATAATTATATATATATATTATAATATATAATAATATATTATATAATAATATATATTATAATATATATATATAATACTTAATAATATATAATATATATATATTTATATATAGTAATTTAAATATATTTATTCTATATATATATATATATATAATATATATATAATTATATATATATTATATTATATATATATATATATATATATATATATATAATATATATATATTGTGGATGATTTTGGTTTTTGTGTGACGAATCGTTAGGGAGTTTTGAATGAATTGGGGAGTGATGATTGTAGGTGATGTAAAAGGAGGGGTTTAGAAAGTAAATGTTGATAAGAGCAAGGGTTATGGTTGCGAGTGTGGACCAGTCTTCAGAGTGAAGTTGTAAGATGATAAGCTGTAAAAGTATCTAGTTTAGTATATTTTGCGATATAGTTGGATAAATTAAGGGACGAATGATGCAGCAGTTAGTAGAACAGTTTTGAATGGCAGGAAGGTGGCTGGTTGCAATTAAAATGCGTTAGTTGGATGTAAAGAGGATAATTTAGTGCGTAGGATCTTCATGAGGGTAATGTTGTTACTGTGTTATGTTAGTAACAGTGAGACAATGGTCTGAAATAAGGGATCTCTCTCAACAAAA
>JABUQX010113144.1:52500-54691 GCA_015478945.1 Trachelipus rathkii | reverse complement strand
TTATTTCCCATGCTAATATTTCAATCATGTTAGTTTACATAACTTAAGAAATCTATAATTTAGATACCTTGATTTAATTTAAAAAAAGATGAAACGATCATTCACTCTATAAAAATCACATACGAGTATGATGATATTGAATTCTTGCTAAATAAAAATTTGTTATTGAGAACTTTCGTTTACATAATAACTTGTCCCTAAGTATAATAGTATATATATATATTATTATATATATATAGTATATATATATATATATATATATATATTATATAATATATATATATATATTATATATATAATATAATATAATATATATAATATTATATAAATATATATATATTATATATATATATATATAATATATATATATATATATATATATATATATTATAATATATATACTAATATATTATATACTATATATATATATATATATATACTATAATATATATATATATATATATGTATTATATATGTATATAGTATATATAATAATAATATATATATAATATATATATATATATATATATATAATATTATATATATAGATATTATATAAATATAATATATATATATAGTTATATATATATATATAATATTATAGTGTGTGTGTGTGTGGTGTGTGTGCTGTCTAAAATCATGTGACTTAGCACATTGATCGCCCTCTACCAAGTAAGACAAGGCTCAAATCAAATGTTTGCATTTTTTGCGCTTCCTCATAATTAGAGTGTAGCGGATAGTGATTTTCACTATCCGCGAGCGGATGCGGATGCGGATAGTGATTTTTCACTATCCGCGCGCATGCGGATGCGGATGCGGATAGTAAAAATCACTATCCGCGGATGCGGCATGGCGGATAGCGGATTTAAGTTTTTAGAATTTTAGCCACAGGTACTTCACACACACACACACACATATATAGGAATATATAATATAATATATTAATATATATATATATAAATATATAATAATATATATATATATAATATATATATATATATATTATATATATTATAATATATACTATATATATATACTATAATATATATATATATAATATATATATGATATATATTAGTATATATATCGTATTAATAGAAGTGAGCAAGGGACGCTGCACCCAACCTTTTGCACCCCACCAACTCTTCCCAGAGCCTCCATCCATTGGAAAAAGGTTATATATATATATAATCCTATATATAATAATTCCAAATATGTGTTTCAAAAACAAAAGCTTCTGAACCCTTTCAGGGGAGGGTTTGCTTCTCTTTTCGTCGTAAATGAGATCTGCCCACCACGAAAGACGCTCACTAAGCCACACTTTTAAAAGGGCTTGCTAAATTTCTTTCCTGGCGACTTTCTGAAAGATTGTGGAAAACTTTACAATTTTATTACGCACAAAAACCAGTGGATCTTTATCCTGATTTCAAGCTTTTTCTCTTTTGATACTCTTCGATCACATAGTGTCTTTTGACACCTCCGAACATTGCTGCTAGATTTGTGCTAGAAGTCAAAAAAACGTTCATTGGATTCGGGCAAAATGATATCGCTAATAGATGGTAATTGCGTGTCTGTTTCTTTGATCTTTTGCTTTTTATTGCCTGGTGATATTTCTGCCTTTAGCAGCATTTCATCGCATAGGCATCCCAAATTAATTTTAATACTCTGTGAAACAAGTGGTTCAAGAAATTTTGTTTGTATCTAGGATTTAGAAAAGTTGCAATGCACATGCGTCATCGTTTGCAGAGTTTGAAAACTATTATCTATCTCCATCATGACTGTTTCTGTTATCGTTCAAACTTCAATAACTGTTTTTACAAAATATTTTTTATAGATATATATATATATTATATACTATATATATATATATATATATATAAATATATATGTGTATATATATATCTGCCTATGCATAGAATAATGTGTGATTGACAATTATTAAATAAATTCATTGCTGAATTACTATCCGCTATCCGCAAAAAATTTATGCGGATTGAGCGTTGCCGGATGCGGATAGGGAAAATGCGGATGAGGTTGCGGATGCGGATAGTGAAATGATGCGGATATCCGCATATGCGTAGGATGCGGATGCGGATATCCGCTACCCACCTCTACTCATAAATTGTGTCGAATTAATTATTTCGTAAAAATGACTATTTGCTCTCATAATTTGTATCTAACCATCTGCATC
>JABUQX010113144.1:37500-40000 GCA_015478945.1 Trachelipus rathkii | reverse complement strand
TATATAGTATATATATATATATATATATATATATATATATATATATATATATATATATTTAAAATAATATTCCTAGTATTCAAATATAAGGGAAAATAAGAATTCATTTGTATATCATTATTAGAGGTTATTGAATAAACTTTTCTTATGCGTTTTGTTTTTTTTTTTTTTGTTTTTTTTTTTGATAAAATAATAAAAGTATAACCTTTTTTCAGATAGAGTTTTATATTATATATTATAATATACCCTCTATTTTTACTTTAGGAGTTTATGTAAAAACGCAAAAGATAATAATTAATTATACAGTTTACAGTATGAAGAAAATTTGAAAAGATTGATAGAAAGAAATTTATTAAGGAATTTAAAATATGTGTTAGCACATGTGTATAACAGTTTCCAGTAGTGATTTTTGCCTTTAAAATCTATTAAAGCCATTAAAAACTACATTAAAACCATCAAAATAGCATAAAAACCTATAAAAACCAAAAAAACCTTTGGTTTATTAGGTTTATATTTAAAAAAAAACAATGGGTTTTTTGTTTTTTTGTTAAAAAACCATGGTTTTTTTCCAACCCTACCTATACCTATGTAAGCTCCCTGCCCCCCGCTCCCCTTCAACGAGAAATGGGTGACTTTGAGATATTGTACCACCACAGCAGGCCGGGCCCAGGGATTCGTTAAGGCTAACTAATCGGAGTGTGTCTGATGTCCCGTCAGGTCAGGGCAGATTAGAAGAGCGTTCTGTGTCGTTGTTTTCTGAGAAGAACATATAATGGGGGAGGGTGTTTTAATAAATCTGAATTGTTTACCTGAAGGGATGGGTGGTGGCCAGAGCAGAGAAGAGACAACGCTACTCTGGAATGACGGTTCAGAGTTTGTCCGTTTGGGGTTATTTCGGCGGACGTGCTTGAGGTTATAGAATTATTTGGATTATTCGGAGATAGTTCTTTGGCGTTTAATTGAGTATGGAGTGTTTAAATAATGGGGTATCTGGGGGTTGGGGGGGGAAGCTTGCGGTGTATGTAAGAATAGTATAATGTTGATGTGATTTTTTTCCTTTTAGGTGCGGAGGTTGTTGTAATGTTTGATGTAGTGAATGATCTATTAGAAGTTATTTAATATAAAATTTACAGCCTATTCATGTCAAGATGTTCTTTTATAGGGAGAATTTCTATTCAGTTAGTATATGGCTGTACGGGTGTGAGGAAGCAGACTGTATTATTCTGAGAGATTTAATTTATACGGTTTCTAATATGTGTTTATTGGATTGTGAAATTGCGGGCGTCCAGGCAGGTGATGCATAACTTAGAGAGAGGCGGAGGTATTATATGTATATTATTTTGAGGCGTTTCTTTATATGACAAAAAGTCGTTCAACAGCTTTAAAGTGTAATTTAATTATGCATGCTCTGGACGTGATATTGTTAATGTGAGTGTTCAATGTCATATGTGTGTCAAAAGTTAAACCTAAGATGCTGGGTTGTTTATTGAAGTCTATTGTTTGATAAGAAAATTGCTGGGTGTACGCTAGGTTCTTTTTGTGCAGGGTGAGTAAGGTAATAGGAATTCTGAGGTGATGCAGTTATTCTGTTAGTTGTTAACCATCCTAGTTGTTGTATATTGTTGTAGTTCTCTGCATGCAGTATTTACAGATGGATTTTGAGCTGTGATGTTAGATTATCTGTATAGCTATTAATTTTTATAGAAGGAAAATGGGATGTGGTAGGTCATGCATAACAAAGTTAAAGAGTGTATGTAAGAGAATAGCTCTTTGAGGGACTCCATTATATAATTTGTATGTAAGGGAAGAGTGGTATTATTGAATGACTCTAGCAGTGAGACCCTGATAGGGAATTTGTTATTATTTTTTTTGTCTATGAAGGTTGTATCTGTATTTAATTAATATTTTGTCTATTAAAACATTTTGGAGACTGTTTCAAATTCCTTGATGATGTCTATTGCTCTATTGCGATAAGGACAGTGCGGCAAAGGAGGGGGGAGTTTGATTAAAACCTGTAAGGATGTATTGTATTAGATCGTTTAGGAAAGTGGCAGTAGTGTTTTGTCAAAATCCATGTTGTAGTCTGATAGGGGGATAAAGTGAAAAATTCTATTTAGGATTAAATTTTCAAAATCTTTAGATATTGTAAAGAGTAATGATATAGGTCTATGGAATCAGAGTTGTTTGGTGGTTTGTTTTTTTTAGTATTGATATTATATGTCCATGGTTAAAAGAGAGAGTGCTATTTTGCCATGAAACGTTAAATATTTGTGTTACGGCTGTGATTGCTCTGGTTCCTAGGTGTTTCAGATGATTGTTGTGAATTGTAAGCTTGTGAGTTTTTAAGTATTTTTTTATAGTATTGAGTACTTCTAAGGAAGTTGGGTTTCAACCTTTTAAGCCGTTTAATTATTTGTCTATTAGTGGTGTTTGTGGGTTTGTGGCTGATTTTTGAACAGTGTAACATAATATTGCATTGTTTCTTTGGGCTGGGGATTTT
>JABUQX010113144.1:17500-32500 GCA_015478945.1 Trachelipus rathkii | reverse complement strand
TATAAATTAGCGATATTTAAATATATAAATCATACAAAAATAATTATTATATTCTTATTTTGTAAAATTAAAAACCTAAGTTTCATTCATAAATAATTAGATAAAATTTATGGAGATGAAGTGTTTATGAACTATTTTACAATTAATAATGAGTAATCTCATCTTCGCTAAAGTTCCAACAGACATGTATTTCTTTCTAGAAATATTCAAATTACGTTTGTAACTACGATTCATTTAAATCCAAAAAAACAAAGGGTTCACTCTGACTAATATAGTTATATTAATATATTAAAATTTTATTTGAGAAGATAGAGAGAGATAGAGATGTAAGTAGAGATGGAATGATAGTGAGTGAGATATATAAGAGGGATGGGAAAGAAAAGTGGTGGGAAGAGAATATGAAAAATAAAAGAATAATTGTGCAGTGAGTGTTAATGTGTGAGTTGAAAACTTTATAAACATAAAATCGATCAATATATTAGAAAATAAATTTCTGAAATTTATTAAATATATATAACAAGATAGATATATACTGTACGAATTTTACAGCATGTTTTGCTTCGTGAGCCTAGTCTATACGCCGAAACGAGTGATAATTTGTATCTAGCATGGGACTTTTGCACAAGTCCAAAGTTGACAGAACCGCCTTGTCTATACCAGAGTAAGCAATTATGAGTAGCTACAATCTTTAGCTCTATCATGCTAATAGTTATTAGAGCCGTACTCTACAATCCTATATATTTCCTTTAGACACCGTGTACCCATTATACTGTAATGGACTCACTGAATCAGCGACATATGACGATCCGAAGCGTCAGCTATAGCAGTTAACTTGATATACTTCTATCATGAAGAGAGGAATTTGTCTTAATATCAATACCATCATACTTCCACAACGGCCTTCGAGATGCTACGATAACCAGTTATTTAGAAGAGTCTCGTGAGAGTTGTGGAATTGCTTAGCTGAGCTAAATGTATAAGTTGCGCGTCTGAGCTATAGTTACACCTGACTCTAGCCTACTCTCCTATTTTACTGCTCATACAATAATTGCGTCTGAGTAGGACTGGGCAGTGTTCGGATAAACTTTCTACCCTCAATTTCTCAGCAGTAGATCCACAAATAATAGAAGCACTATCCTACATCATTTAGTTTCTTGACGAGTGCGATTATGACACATTCGTTAGTCCTGTCGCGATGCCTAAGGACACGAACAACACATAACCACCAATAGAATTCTTCATTATAATATCTATTGACAGAGAGAAAGCTCGTCTCGTCGAGTCACGTATAGTGTATAGAGTTTAGATAAGATTATAGGAAAAATTCACTCAATAGAAGTACTATCAGAAACAAGAAATATCATGTATTTTAAAACAATGATAATTACATATAAAAATAATTATATATATTATTAATATATATATATATATTAAATATAATATATAATATTTATATATTATATATATATATTATTAATACTATAATATATAATATTAGAATAATAAATTATAATTATATATATAATATATATATTATATATATATAATATATATATATATTTAATATATTAAGTATTATATATATATATATAATAAATATATAATATATATATATTATTAATAATATAGATATATATATATATATTATATATATATATAATATTATAATAATATAATTATAATTAATATATAATATATATTAATATTATATATATAATTAATATATATAATAATAGTATTATATATAAATATAATATATATTATATATAATAAATAATATAAATATAAATATATATTATTATATAAATATATAATATAATATTATATAATATATAATTATATATATATATAAAATATATATTAATAATATTAATTATATAATAATATATTATAATATCAATTAATCTCAACTAAATTAATATAAAAATAAATGAAAACCAAGAGCATGCAACACCTAATCTACCGTATGAGCCTCTCATATTTGCAATCTGAGAGAATATATTGAAAGAATTATAAGAGAAAGGAACAACATTTTACCAGGTGAGTAGAATTTAATAGAAGAAAAAATACAAGGAGAGGCTAGCTATATTATAAAATATTTGTATGAGTCTTGATGTATTTTATTATAGTATTTAGAAACCTCATGTTATTTATGTATGTGATTTAAAAACCCTAATTATTATAAAAACCAATGGTATTAAAAACTACCAATATATATTAAACCATCAACATATATATAAATATATATAAAATATAATATAATAAATAATATATAATATAATATATATATATATATCTATAATGTTTTATGCTATTTTCTCAAATTAAAAGGATAATGGAAGAACATAACGATATTACAGATAATAACTTAATCCTTTACTGGAGTACCCCAAAAAGACTCCCAATAAATACATAAATAAAATACAGCCCAGCAAGGATAATACTAATGCAACTATTAATAATCCATATAAGAAAAGCTATAGATACAGGTGACTCGACTAATATTGAAAATAGAATGTCTACTCGACCCACATAAAAATCAATCAATAATACATTATATACAGTCCAGAAATAAAAGATAGAATTTAACAAATAGAACTCTATCTTTATATAATTATTAGGGACTTCCTCTCAATTTAACCAACCATCCACCTTAAGGATTTGACATCCGATACATAAAGTATATGAACATTACCTCCTTCAACACATAAAAACACACATACAAAGTCTCAAACTAATAAATATATATATATATATATTAAATTTAATTATAACAAAATATCTAAAATCAATAACATGTAGTAATAGTTTATTTATATATATTAATATATTAATAATAATATAATATATATATATAATAATATAATAATATATAGTATATTTATATATTTATTATAAATATATAATATATTATATATAATTAAAATATTAATAATTAATTGAAATATAATAAATAATAATAAAACTAATAACAATCAACATAATAATATTAATATGTATATATATATATATTAAATTTTAGATTTCGAATTAATTTTGCATATTGTCTACAGTCCTTAGAGGTTTCTATTATTCTACAATAGGATATATATAAATAAACATAAGTATACCCAAACCTAATATAATTTCTTACACCTTTTAAATTAAATTATAATTTTATTTATCTAGCTAAAAACCTATCTATAAAATAAATATAATCTTATTTAAAAAAATTAACCTAATATATAATAATATATTATCCTATATATAACCTATATTATAAATAGACACAACAAGTAAATACTTTCAATCGATAACTGTTCTGGATCGATTTATTTATGAAGATCAGTACTAATTGAAGGGTGAGCCGTGAGTTTTAACCCATCCTATGTGAGAGACTGACCCACTAGACCCGAGAAGATCGAAGCGACAATAGAGCGCATAACAGTCCTTAATCTCAAACAGGACGACAACCACTCTTCCTGCTGCTCTCGCGAGAAATGATTGAGTATCATTAAAGAGAATCCGTCTACTCTCCAGCAACGTACTAAACTCAGAAGCTCTCGTCCTTAAATCTCTATCACAACTTTTATGATCTTCGAAAATTAAGTCAAAAGAGTATGGACCGCTGCGTGACACCATACTTCATCTTATTTAAAATGAATTGACTCGACATAGGTGAGAAGAGACATAAGTATATCAACAAATCCAGAGATCTTTAAATAAAGCAGACCTCCATATATACATAAATCAAGATCACTAAGTAACAACCCAACAAAAAGGGACAATGAAAACAAATCAATAATATTAAACATACTCTTCCTACTACTAAGGGATACTCGCATATTAATAAAAATTAACTCAACTATTCTCAAAATCCACTATTTATAATATTCTACTACTAATAGTAGGAATATTTGAACAATCTTCTAAAAAAGTCATATATAATTAATAATTGAATTCGTCATCTCACTATTTATGCGGAGTTACTCACTACACAGAAATCTTATCATGAGCCTCATAATCCCCATAATTCCTCAAATCAAACTAACTTTATCAAATCAAATATCAAATTTAAGTATAAAAAAAAATAAATCACTAAAGTAAAGTAACACAACATATACCAACTATTTAACTAAATTGCAAATATATAACACATATCAACTTATGACAGGATAAATCCTATACCTGACATCTTCAAAACATCTTATCTTGTAATCATGATAAATTTACCTAATAAAGAACACAACAACCTAAGATAAGACTAAAGAATCATTTATATATATAATTATATTAATCGAAACATATAAACCCTTATCACACTCATTATCATCAAAAAAATATCAATGTCCAGGTAGAACACCATTAAAAATGCACCTCAACACAACTTCCCTCGTGAACAATGGTCAAATATTCACCTACCAATCAGATGTGAAATAATGAAGTCGGCAAAACAAACAAATAAACAATCATAATTAAATTAATTAATTAATAATCCCTCCATAATCTAATAACCTCAATGCCTTCACCGACAGGATAATAGATCCCTGGCCTGTCCCTCACTTTAACACAATATATAAAAAGCCTTAAAATATATAATTAGCTAGTAGACTATCAATTACACTACCACAACCGCAGGCTAGCACCACCAATCAATCACATCACACACACGAAATACAATCAATCTACACACTATTCTAACACAACACACTATCACTACTACACAACTTGTCCCATCTGAACTACACACAGCAACCCATCCGCTGAGCATTGCTCACATCCTTCCTAGTATACAATAACTGTACTCTATCACTACGATTGTAATCGAAATGAAGTTAAGATTTAAATTTATCCATTTATCTTATTCGCCCGTTTATAATAATATGTCACAGTATTCATTTCGTCATACAAATCAAAAATCTACACACTGTAGCTCGACGACCTTATACGCATAAAAACAAACTTCACATCACTGACATCTTCTGTTCGCGAGAAAGATTAAGGGTGTCAGCACGAAAATGTCCTGCGCAAAGCGTCGTTCTAATAAGCTCTAATCTCCTCAGATGAACGATCTTCCTAGACTAATCAGTCCAACTGTAAACTACCCTACATACCATCTATTATAAAAGAACATGCATCAACTATAAGAAAGCAAAAGATTACGTGAGCAAGACTTCATCTATACGATCTACATAAACGTAGATCAATAGAATCATTCAAAGCACTAGATTTTATCTCTCTCAACATCGCCAATTATACTCATAAAATAATTGCCTAAAAACGTCTAAATGAATACCTCACACATGGCTATCCCCCCCCCCCAAACAGTTTACCCCAATTTTTCACCCAGAAATTGATACCTTCATTAAACAAAAGAAACTCCTGTCAAATAATAATAACCAAAATTTCATATCAATCTACAACCACAGATCATAGACCTGTCAACCGAAGTAGAATAAATAATCAACGATAATCAACTTAAATCAGAAAAAGAATTCAAAGGAATACCAAAAACATGGCATAAAGTCCACAGGGACCCAATCTACAGCAAATTATTCCTGACAAGCAAATAATCCAGACTTCACACATCTCAACACTAGTCCACCCTCACAACCCTACACAACCAACGAAGCCATCCTAATAAATTATCACCCAGCGCGCAAAGAAACAATGGCGAATATTATGTTACACTGTTCAAAAATCAACACAAATCCCAAACATCACTAATAGAACAAATATATAATTAAACGGCCTTAAAAAAGGTTGAACCTCAACTTCTTTAGAAAGTACTCAATACTATAAAAAAAATTTAAAAAACTCACAAGCTTACAATTCACAACAATCATCTGAAACACCTAGGAACCAGAGCAATCACAGCCCTAACACAAATATTTAACGTTTCATGGCAAACCAACACTCTACCACCTTTATGGAAGCATGCACATATAATATCAACTAAAAAAAAACACCAACACAACTCATGATTCCATAGACCTATATCATACTCTTTACAATATCTAAAGATTTTGAAAATTTAATCCTAAATAGAATTTTTCACTTTATCCACTTTAAAAGTCACAACATGGACCTTTAGGCTGAAAAACACTACTGTCCACTTCCTAACGATCTAATGTCAATACATACTTACAGTTTCATCAAAATTCCACCCCTCCTTTGCCGCACTGCCTTATAGCCAAATAGAAGCAATACTACATCAGCAATGAATTTGAAACAGTCCCCAGAATGTTTTAATAGACAAAAATATTCATTAAATACAGATATAATCCTCATAGACAAAAAAAATGATACAACATATTCCTATCAGTCTACTTGCTAGAGTCATCCAATGACACACTCTTCCCGTACATACAAATTATATAATGGAGTCCCCAAAGAGCTATTCTCTTACCTACACTCTTTAACTTTGTTATGCATGACCTACCACATCCCACTTTCCCTTCTATAAAAATTAATAGCTATACAGATAATCTAACATTACAGCTCAAAATCCATCTATAAATACTGCATGCAGAGAACTACAACAATATTACAAACCAACTAGAGATGGTAACAAACTACAGAATTAACTGCATCAACCTGGCAGAATTCACTATACCTTACTCACCCTGCACAAAGAGAACCTAGCGTACACCAGCAATTTTCTATCAAACAATAGACTTCCACTCAATAAATAACCCACCATCCTAGTTTTAACTTTTGACACACATGTGACATTGAACACTCACATTAACAATATCACTTCCAGAGCCATGCATAAATTAAATACACTTAAAGCATTGATTAGAACAGACTTTTGTCAATATAAAGAAACCCTTACAATAGTACACATATAATACCTCCGCCCCTCCCTAAGTTAGCATTCACCTGCCTGGAAGCCCCCAATTTCACATCCAATATACACGGAAATTAGAAACCGTATAAAATTACATCTCATCAAAATAATACAGTCTGCCTATCCCTCCACAACCCGTACACCATATACTAACTGAATAAGATATCTCCCTATAAAAGAACCATGCTTGACATGAATAGGCTGTAAATTTTATACTAAATAACTTCTAATAGATCATTCACTACATCAAACATTACAACAACCTCCGCACCTAAAAGGAAAAAAATCACATCAAAAACTTTATACTATTCTTACATACAAACCGCAAGCTTCCCCTCCCCACCTCAGATACCCCCATTATAAACAACATCCATACTCAATTAACCAAAGAGAACTATCTTCCGAATATCCAAATAATTTATAACTTCAACACCGCCGAATACCAAACGACAAACTCTGAAAAACCGTCATGCCAGAGTAGCGTTGCTCTCTCTGCATCTGAAGAAGCCCACCACCATCCTGTACAGTAAACCAAATCAGAATAATTATTAAAACACCCTCCCCCAATTATCAATGTCATCCTCTCAGAAAAAACAACAGACACAAGAACAAGCTCTAACTAACTGCCCTGACCTGACGGACAATCAGACACAAACTCCATTAGTTAGCCTTAACGAATCCCTGCGCACCCGCCTGCGTTGGCTGATACAATATCTGCAAAGTCACCCATTCTCGTTGAAAGGAAGCGGCGCAGGAGCTCACATAGGAATAGAGTTGGAAAAAACCATGTTTTTTAAAAAAACAAAAACCATTGTTTTATTCTAAAGAAATGAGCCTAAATTAGACCAAATAGTTTTTTTGTTTTTAATAGAGTTTATTATGTTTTGATTTATTGAAGTAGTAGATTTTTGAGATGGCTGATTATAAAATAGATGTGTAAAAAAGTCAGAATAATCACACTGTGAAACTTTTGATACACATGTGCGCTAGGCACATATTTTAAAATTCGTAAGTAAATTTCAATATAGATTCATAAATTTCAAAATTCTTCTAATCATTAAACATGAAGTAACTGTATATAAATTACTATTCATCATTTGCGTTTACAGTAGACTCCACTAAAGTAAACAATAACGGGTATCCATCCATATAAATAGTAGTAATATCAATAAACTCTTATCTGAAAAAAAATGGTACTAATTTAATTTTACAAAAAACAAAAAACAAAAAAAAAAAAAAAAAACGCATAAGAAAAGTTACTCAAATTAACTGAATGATATGACAATGAATTCTTACCGTTCACCTTACAATTGAATACATAGAGAAATAGGTAGTATAATGAATAAATATTATTATAGTAATTATCGTCTAGAGGTACTATGGTAAGAATTATTAGTAGGTATCAATATATATATATATAGTATATAGGTATATATATATATATTTTATAAGAGATATAATATATATATGTTATCATGTCAAATTTATGTAGTATATATATTTATAATATACATCCCCGGACATATAATATGTACACGATTAGTATATATGTTATACTATATATAGAATGGAGCATAGTAGCACGATATATATAGCTATATATACATATATAGGTAGTATATGATAATATAGTACCTAGTATATACTATAGTAAATATAGTATACTATATAGCCGTCGTAGTACTATATAATATATAATAGAGAGAAGAGAGAGAGAAAGATGAAGAGAGAGGGAAAGAGAAGATAGAAGAGAGAAAGAGGGCAAGAGGAAAAAAGTGAGAAGAGAGAGCAAGAAGAGAGAGCGAGAGAGAGAGAGACAGAGAGAGAAGTATAGAAGAGAGGATGAGAGCCATTCAGTCGATTATATACTGCGAGACTGATAGAAATATGCGAATAGTGAAATTTTCACAAGCTAAGTTGCCCTGAACTTAAAGCTGATATGCCCTATAAATCCATCTTCTAGATGGTGCATGTATCACAAGTACACGCCGTATGAGAAATACCCTAAATCAGACAGTATAAACCAAGGTGCTTTGTTAAGGAATTGATGTTGCTGGATGCAAATATAGCTTACTAATTAGTGGTAAGATATATAACTATCCTTCTTACTCTCATCTAAATTCCATTTCTTATGAATAAAGAATCTCAACCTCGAGAGGTCAGAAATTGCCACGCCTAAGGGACAGAACCGAAACTCATTCGAACATAGATGAACTATTTCTCCGTATCACATGAGAGAGAGAAGGAGAATCCCTCTAATATTTATACAAATGCGATTGCGATCGAATCAGGAAATATCTCACTTTTCCAGTAGAGTCCAAATGCTTTCCGAATACTATACCAGTCTGAAATGATACGTGCGAGCGTTCTGTATATCGATTAGCTGTAAAAACAAAACGCCAATACGTGATGTCTCGTTCTACTCGGCTGTATGATACACTCCTTTACTTACTGTTGCTTAGAAATCTTGTTCCGTTGACGCTGGGCGTGAATTAAACGCTGTGATCATGAGCTCCATGTTATATATTTTCCAAAATATAAACAGCGAGCAGCGACTAAGTTATCACTAAGTGCATTAGCACTCTAAAGTCTTTTGGATAATGATTGTGTGCCACAAGCGAGCATCCACCAGCAGTGAGTGATATAAGTTATAAAGCGTTGAAATGTGGACATCGCAGGGATAGAAAGTGAGATTCCCATAGAGACATCTAAAAATAAGATAAATATTTTAAACATATGATAAAATTTACAATACTAAGTATAATTATATAGTGATTAGTAGAGATTCTAAATCATCCATATATATGTAATACGTAATACATTAGTACTAGCTACCTATACAGTAATATATCAATATATAGAAGCTACACATATATTAAGTACTGACACCAATGTACTAATTCTAGTAGATCAAAAAAAGTTTACAATAAATGATTACGCCTAATATCAGTATATATGCGAATTATATTAAGTAGAGGTAAAGATATACATGTACCAATATGAGTGTGAGTAACATTGATAAATTATTATCAATCACTAAATGAAAAATGTATATATATAATTATTTTTCATGATAATTCTATAGATTGAGAAATATATATATAATAATATAATAGATATATATATTTATATTAAATTTGAGTATATTATATATATTATAAGAATAATTATTTATAATTAGAAAGCCACCAGTTTCGAACTTTAGATAATAGACCAGATAAATATAGTATATTTAGCCTAAATTATATAGTCTATCTCACAATAAATAATAAATACTTCAGACAGATTTTCTTTAATATTAAGACTTCAGTTAACTCCTCTCAATGAAATACAGAAACCATCAGTGCAACGATGACTAGCAACACAGTACGAAAAGCGCATTAATCAAAAACATAACCCTTAAACTATTCTCACTGCATCGTTGTATTAATATGTTTGAATAAGCACTGATTGTTTTATTTAAATCTGAATAATGAAACAAGTCGGTTAAGACCAAGTATGCGTTTGTCAAACCATACCTACCTAATAAATAAAACTGCCTTGCTATAAATATAGTAGATAGCTCCTGTTTAAAGTATATAATAAATAATATAAAAATTATATAGGCTTTAAGTGATAGTAAAATATAAAAATAGTATAGTATAAGCGCGATACATAGTGTAAATGTATAAGCTATATATATTATCCCATACCTATTAATAGTACCCTTCCCAAAATATATTGATATATGCCACCTAAATATAAAATATTATTTTGATTATTGATAAAAACAAAATAATATATAATATAAGAACCGTCTATATATAGTCAATATTTAAGTATATACATATAGTAAGGCATATCGCCCGACGAGTGATGAACTGTGCTCAATTCCGTTGATGATACACAATTTCTCCGTGACTCCATAATATATACTAAACTACACAGTGAGCATATCTAACCACCACAAGGTGTGATTAGTAGAGGTAATAGTAGTATATCGGTATAATTAGGTATAATAATGAATTGGAAAGCTCCTCACTCGCTACTCTATCTATTAAACTAACACGTAATATGTACTTGCCATTTATATATTTATTTAATAAATTTTTATTTAATTATGAATATATTTTTTTTTTATATTTAGTTTTATTTATGGTATAATATGATAAAGTATATAAATAGTGAATTATAAGCCCTAATATCTACCATGTGTAAAGAAAGAATAAATTGATTTATAGATAGTGTAATATATGACGTAGAAGTATGTAAACCATTGAGAGGCCGTGGTATATTACTTATAATACCCTATATAACTATACCTACCCTAAAATTAATGATCCCAATAGGATAAAATATTATCATCACCCGTACTTCACTATAATAATATGCATATACTCCTACATCATATAATCTATAAATATACATATTTCCATATTCCTAGCCATACTATAATATATATATATATTAACATTAATAATATATAATATATATATAGATTATATATAATATATATATATATATATTAATATATTGTATATATATAGAATATATATATAATTAATATTATATATTAATATTATTATGATATATAATTTACTATATATAATATTATAATAATAATATATATATATATATATATATATATATATATAGATATATATAATATATATTATATTTATATATATAATCTAGCATAATATATATATATAATATTAAATGTAATTATATAAATAATATATATATAATATATAATATAATATAAATATATAATAGAATATATTGCTATTATATATAATTATATATAAATATATAAATTAATAAATTATATATTAAAAAAATATATATATATAAAATAGTATAATATTATAATATATTATATAATAATATATATATATTATATATAATTATATATAAATAATTATATATATATATATATATATAATAATATAATATATAATATTATATATATATTAATTAATATATATATATATTAAATATATATATATAAATATATATATATATATATAATATATATTATAATATATATATATATATATTAAATATATAATTTAATAATATAAATAAAATATATAGATATAATATATATAATTAGTAATTATATATAATTTCATATACAGACAGATTATAATATAATATATAATATATTATATATATATAATATATTATATATATACTATATAATATATATATATATATATATATAGATATATATTATGATATAATATATATATAATATATAATATATATATATAATATAAATATATAAATATATAGATTATATATAATATAGATATATATATATATATATATATTATTATATAATAGTATATATATTTAAATATAATAATATTTTTATAGTTTTATATAATATACTATATATATATATTAATGATTAATAATATATATATATATATATAAATATATATTAATATATATATATTAATATATATATAAATTAATACAATATATATATTAATATAAATATTAATATATAATATATTATATATTATATATATATATATTATATTATATATATATATATATATTAATATAATATATATATATGTAATATAATTATATATATATATATTAATATATAATATATAATATATATATATAATATATATTATAATAATATTAAATATATATATATAATATATATTAATAATATATATATATATATATATATTAAAATAAGTATATTATATATATAAATAATATATATATAATATTATATATATATATATAATATATATATATATATATATATATTATATTATATATATAATCGCAATATATATATATACCATACATATATATATTATAGTTATTAAATATAGTATATATATATATAATATATATATATATATATAATATATATATAATATATATATATATATATATATATTAATATAAATATATATATATATAGTATATATATATATATAATATATATATATATAATATATATAATATATATAATAATATATATATATATAATATATATATATATAATATATAAAATATATATATATAAATATATTATATATATATAAATATATATATTATTATATATATATATATATATATATTATAATATATATATATATATATATATATATATATAATATATATTATATATTGTTAGATTAGATGGGAGGAAGTATTATTGAGAAGGAAGTATGCATTCGAACGATGAGAATTTCCACTATTCATCATATTTGAGTGTTAATAGGGTACATTCCAAAGGCCACTCCCACTGCCCAAATGGTTCACTCCCCATTCCACTCAAATCAAATTCTTCTACACTGAATAGGGCTTCCCTTATCACAAAACATTAAAACACCATACAGGACAAACACTTTCCATATTACAAATAATTTTAAAAAAAAGAATGCACGACACGTATCTTCAAAGAAGACACGAGGGAGCTATCCAATAATATCCCCTCATCCGCCCATCCTCTCATCACCACCTTGGGGTGAGCCGGCTGGTTAGTTAATGGTTAGTCACGGAAGGCCTCACGGAATTGGCTTACCTGGTTCAGATGCCACGCGTCTTTTGGTTTTCATAAAATTTCTTCGCAACATTTGAGGCCTTTACGCTAATTTCCCACTTTGTCGCGCATCACCTCTCATCCTCTAAGCCTCATTTTATTCTTAACAGAAGCTCAGATGTTTGAGGTTTTTTAAGCAGACCCAACTCTGTTGACTCTTATAGTCTCTATCCTCAATTTTCAGGCAAAGGCGGTTGTTAAGCCGATGCTCGCACGATGGTGTTTGTTCTTCGTTGCCTCTGATATAGAGCTTCAGAATTTTCAACCTTATGGCCTCAAACTATTCTGTTCAATCAGTTCGGAAACTGGCTATCATCTCAATCTTAAAATAGTCAAACTCAAAATTAGAACTCATTCTTTCTTCATCTTTCTCTTGAAATCATCATTCTTGGTGATTTCAATGTCCACCATGGTCAATGACTTTCCTCCTAATTCGCAATATACTGCTGGCGAACTTATCTGAAACTTTTTTGTCCAGAATAGACTGGTGCAGTTAGTGTAGCTCCTTACTCGTGCCCCTGATCGTCATGGAGATGAACCCAACATTCTAGACCTTTTTCTAATCTTTAATCCTTCACCCTATTCTGTCAAATTCTTTTCTCCTCTGGGTTCCTCCGATCATAATTATTTCTGTTCCCTGTTTTACCCCTTCAAGCCTTCCGCAGGAAAGATCCCGGCGTACGTCAAGGAAACGTTTTTGGCATATCAGTAGAGCTAACTGGTAAAACTTGCAGTTGCACTTCTAAGATTTCCAACGCAATGACTACTGTTTTCTTGAGAGGGGTTCCTCTGCGTGTCCTGAGCGCATTACCGAGGTGATTATCTCTGGCATAATAAAGGCGTATATTCCATATTTTCCATTCATCTAATCATTAAGAAACTTGGTTTACTCTGCATTCTGTTTTTATTACCTCCAAAGATTATGCCTTCAGGAATTACCGTCATCTTCAAATTTCGGAAATTCACGCAACTTATATTTCATCCGGGCATCGTGCAAAATATAATATCCGTGACACTATTAACTCTCTTATGCGTAGAAAATGTAAAAATTTTACAGGTTCCTCTTCCTCACGTCCTTTCTGGTATTTTGCAAAATTTGCTTCCTCTAACTTTACATGGTGAAGTCGAAAGCGTCTGTCACAAAACTTTGATTTTTAAACTTCTCTCTTTCGGTATCTATCATTCTCACTGTGACTTTCTCTCTAATTTTCTCTTCGGTCATTCTGCTGATATAGACGTCACGGGCATCCTAAAACCTATGAAATAGTGGTGCTCCTGAGGGTTAAGCTTTTTATCCCATTCTTTCTATATTTTCATTAACAACTTCTTTTTATTATTTCATCACCTATCCACTCTTATGCCGACGATTTCAACTTTCATTACTCCCTTCATTTTGATAGACGTCCTTCTCAACAACAATTAGCTTATGATAGAATGGCGACCTTAGAGCAACTAACCTTTGATATTTCTCGAATTACTAATTGGGCCATTGAGGACAAGGTTGTTTTCAATCTCTCAAAAACTTAGTTATTCCATCTTTCTACTCGACATAAGCTTCCACACAACTATGACATCTTTTTCCAAAATCCACGACTCAAACCTTTCACTT
>JABUQX010113144.1:0-12500 GCA_015478945.1 Trachelipus rathkii | reverse complement strand
TATATATAGAAAATTTGAAAATTAAGAATCTAAAGAAATTTATAAGAATTTTAAAATATGTGTTAGCACATGTGTATAACAGTTTCCAGTAGTGATTTTTGCCTTTAAAATCAATTAAAAACCAAAAAAAACCACATTAAAACCATCAAAAATAGCATAAAAACCCAAAAAACCAAAAAAAACATGTTTATTTGTGTTGTTTTTAAAAAACCAATGGGTTTCGTTTTTTTAAAAAAACCATGGTTTTTTTCCCAACCCTATATATAATATATATATAATATTATATATATATATATATATATATATAGATATATAATAATATATATATATATATATACTACATATATATACATAATATATTATATATATAATATAATATATATATATATATATATATATATATATATATAATATATATAGTATATAATAATATATATATACAACGTCGTAGCCGAGGGAGGTTGAAGGAGTCTGAACCTCAACTACGAAATTATTTACACTATAAGAAATTTTTTGATACGAAGTTTTTAAATTTTAATTTATAGAATAATAAAAGAATAGTAAAAAGCAATTTAAAGAGTTATAAAAATTGATAGAAATGAAATAAAAAACATATTTATGGTTCTTGAAGATTTCTTTAGTTTAAGTGCTGTTGAAGGTACAGAAGGAGGATCTCTAGCATTGACAATACTACGAAGTTTGAAATAATAGTGATAATCAGAAATTACAACGAAATGATGTAGCAACAGCGATGAAGCAAAGATTTAGAGGAGTCAAGTTGTTGATATTATATAGCGGCATTGCTATTGTTTGATCAACTTCTGTTCACATCAGGCATTCAATAAATTTAGAACTTTATTGGCACAGCTGAAAACAAGGTCCTATTTTGGTAACAAAGGCGAACACCTATTTTAATACAAGAAATAAAAAGTTTCCCATGGACAAAATGTACAAAGCCAACACGATTGTGTTAAACCAAGTGTTGGAAAAGTTACGCTGTGGATTAGAGAAGTTTTTAAAGCAAGTTGAGGCTTTAGAGGAGTTTGAGATGGATTAAGATAGTGAACCTTTTTTATAAACCTTAAATCTTTTGAAATCTGTAATCACGAGAGAGTAGATTATAAGTTTTATTATGGTTTCAACTTTATTCTCCGTCACTTGTCAATTATGTTCTTACAGTCTCTATCATTAGTGACAGCAATACAACTCCTTGAAAAATTGATGCTTGCTTGAACTTTGAAAGATTTCGCACAAGACATCGGAAAAAAAAATCAAAACATTTTTGAAGTTGCAACAGAACTTCTGTTTTCTGTGTTAATGAAAAAACGAGAATGCCGCGTGTCAGAATCAATGTAAAATGGAAAGACATAAAGCAATCGCAATTTCCTTTTCTTGATGAATTTTCTCACCAGTTATAGAAGAAGTCTGTGAGTCATAGATACATACTTGCCAATCTTAGCAAAGTGATTCCATCGATATCTATTAATGTTTTTACGAAATTCGTAGAAAAATTTGATTTATACAGCCTTATTTGGATTGTTAAGGATTTTAGCATTAATTTTAGCATTAGATCTCATTAACAAATGGACTCTATAAAGATATTTCCCTACTCTGAAAAGCCTCAAAACACACTTTTCCTTAAAAGTAAGTTTCAATTCTCTCCAGAAATCTTTGGCATTGGTTCTTCAACCTTGTCTTTCAGGACATATTCACTTCCCAAGAGAAATAGACTCTGATAATATGTTTGATACCTCAAGAGAGAGATAACTCTGAAAATGTGTTTGAAACCTTTGTTATGTTAAAAGATAATTCTTCCCCTTTGTAATTATAACTATGCTATTACGTTATATTTAAGATACTGTAATGAAATTACCGTTCATCAGTCATCATTAACTTTATTGATGAATAAAACAAAAAAATCGTTAGTCATTACTATTTTCTTTGTTTAATCAAACCTTTCCGGTTTTATACCTTTAGACAGTCTTAGCTGAATGTTTTTCATCAACAGTCGATAAATATTTCAGTGCAAATGTAATGGTGTTAAATATAATGCCGTTACTATAACATGTAATGTTAAGGGGACGTTACCGTGGTAGGTGGTACCTAACTTGTAGGGGTAGGTAGCAACTCAGTTCTCCCAATATAAAAATATACATTTATTACAGAATAAATACTTAAACAATAACTTTTTGATTGTGATATCAGATATGCAATCATAAAAGAAAGGATTAAAACTCGAAACAATTTGGCTAATTGTAAAATAGGAACTAAATTGATCTTATTATGCGAAGAGTAAAATTTTGTTGCCCTCATATAATTTGCATGCTGAACGATATCTGGTACAGCTGTGACATAATAATAAAAATTTTTAATTGGTTAAATTAATTTTCCCAAATAGAAAGCTGGGGTTAAATGCCTTGAGTTTACAAACATTTATCTAACATAAATAAAATTTATTAGGCTATGGCTATTATTATTGCTTTCAAGACTCAACGTTTCATTAAATCACGAATAACAAGTTAATTCTCAACAGTATTTTGTTTTTGAGGTTGCCATATCAAATATTACAAATTTCTACCTGCTTAAATTAAACTAATAATAATTGGAGAACGTAACATTTTTTAATATTACCCCATTACAAAATCTTTCACGGTGTGTAAAACTCTACAACACAATACTTTTTGGTGTAGATATATTTACATTTTGCTTCGCAAATCACGAGATAAACTTTGCTGAAACTTTGAATGTTTCCCTGAACAGCGACTATTTGTTGGGCATACCAATAACTTTCTACTAAACTAAAATTATGTACCTCCCCAATTATATGCTCTGAATATCGTTCATTTTACAGCTTTTATAACTCTCGACGATTACGATCTACTTTTAGATAAATTGACCCACGGGTGTGCACTGGTTACGGTGACAAAACTTTTTTGAAATTAGAGTTTAAATAGAATGGAGGTTATATTTTTTATTTATAAAAGCAAAAATTATTTAAAAATAATGTTCTGCCCATATCGGTGAAACTGGAGGCTTTCTTCATTTAGAACAATATTAGTACACAAACTACCATGATAAATTTCGTTAAAGTATTTGAAGAGAAGAAGAAAAAAAAAAATAAGGAAAACGAAATAATCAATATAGGTGGCCATAATAAACTCTTTTATTATTCAGTCTGATCTGTAACTATATTTACTAGCTTGTAGTAATTGGCGAGATACACATTTTTATTATCTATACCTAATATTTTGTTGTATACTACATCGATTTTGCCACTCAGCTCCCAAAACAGCAGAAATCTCTATACTTATTAAAACCAATAAAAAATAAAGTTTAATGCATTCTTCATTTATGCAGAAGCGAGACTATCCAAATAATTATACCGAGATAGACACACAAAAAAAAAACATACAAGTAACAAAACATCCAAAACACTTTAATACTTATTAAGTTATTACTTTAGATTTACCCAATTTAATAAAAAATATTAATAATTGCCAAGCTATAATGACATAAGATATATATTATATAAAATATCTATAGAATACTCTAAATAAAGATGACTATATAAATATAAAGAAAAAATCAATAAATAAAATAAATAATAACATAATATAAAAAATAATAATAAATTAATTAATAATAATAATAATAAATATATAGTAAAATAGTCAAGAAGTATATAAGTGATTCCAATCAATTTAAATAAAATAATCTAAATAAAATATCAAAAATATTAAACACAGAAGAGTACATCACAATCATACTAATAAACATAAATAATTAAACAAGATTTCAAATAAATAGTTAAAAGAAATAAGATAAAGCATAATAAAAGAAAAAAAAAAATAATAAAGACATAAGAACTAGAAAGAAAAGAAGACGTAATAGGAAAGACTCAGAACATAAAGAGACAAAGAAAAAAGAATCGAAAAAAGCGAAGAGAAGACCAAGAAACAGGCCATGAAAAGAAAAAGACTGAAAAAAAAAAAAGAGAAAAAAGCAAACAAGAAACAGAAAAAAAAAGCAAACAAAATCTCAATAAAATAAACGATAAAAAAAAAAGAAAAAAAACAAATTAAAAAAATCAAAAAATAAAAAGCAAAGAGAGAGAAAAAGAGAGTAAGGATAACGAAAAGACACAAAAGACGAACCAGACTTAAGACAGAGCAGAAAAAAGAGAATAGAGCAGAGACAGTATTAAAAATAATTATAACATATAAATAACAAACATTGCAATTAAAAAACAAAAAACCAAATGATACGATACGAATCACCTACAAAGCAACCAGCGAAACCACAAAAACGAACATAATAAATAAAGAACACAAACACCCACTAATAATAATCATCACAACGTCAATAAATATATCCTCACGCCGAACTATCGCCCACCCCCCACCAAACAAACAATGAACGGAAATACCCACAAGATATATAATAACTTACTGACATTTATATATATAAGTATACTTATAACTAATATAACTATATATATATACATATGAAAATAATCGAACTTTTTCTTATAATTTTTCAACCTCACAATTAAAATTACTTAAAAGTTCAATAATTTCCTTAAAATATTTATACAACATTTGAAATTATTTGGTAAAATCTTTAAATAAATAACAAGTACATATTAATAATAATAATAATCGGTATAAAACATAAAAAGTTCCCTAATAATAGGACATTTACTGTAAAAACAACAATAAGATACAATATATACTACTGAAATATATTCCCCAATAATGATATACAAGTAATATGGCCCTCCCAAAATATAATTAAGGGAACGATGATGAAAAGACTATATACTTAAAAGTATAAAAAAAAGTTTTAATGTGGGTAATTTCAGCATTTGAAATAAAAAATATTAAGCCCAATGTGTTTCTTAAATGCAATTTCTAAGAAAAGTCTCAATTTATAAACCAGTGAGATTTAAGTTTAATAGTTTAATTTAGGTCTCGTCTTAAATTTTGACGTTTTTACTAAATGAAATTAGTATATATTTAGTGTGTTTATATATACCACCAAATATTCATCATAGTCTGTTTGCAAACCATGTTTAATACAAAATTAAATTTTAACTTTCCCTAAAGTTGACGCTATTTTTCTTAAATCTTTCGACCCATTAAACAAATTTTTTAAACTTCTCCAAAAGTCGTCCATCCTATTTCCTAAATTTCAACTTTGAAAATTATTTGTATTCTTATATAGATTGTAGTTTTTAACGGGTATTTCTTCAGCATTTTGAAAAATTTAATGTGTCATATGAAATGAAATTTCAACTAAAGCAGAAAAGAAGAATTTGGATTAAAGTTTTCCAGTAGTCTTAAATCGGACGTTTTGTTAATGAAATTCCAATATTTCTGTTTTATATAGCCAAATAATAATATCATAGTTTGTGGAATACACCTGTTAAGTAAAGAATTTTAAACATTCAACAAAATTACTGCTTTTGCTTAAATTTTTCACATATACAATTTTAGAACTCTTAAAAGTACGATTTTTTCCTACATTTCAACATTTGAAATTTTTTTGTTTGTAACTTAAAACAATTGAGTTTTTAACGGTATTCTTAGCAATTTGTAAGAATAATGTGTTTCATTGAAATCAATTTTCAAAAAAGCAGAAAAGTAAATTTATTAATAGCTTTACGGATGTCTTAATATTGACGTTTTTTAATGAAATTCTCAATATCTTGTTTTTAAATTATTTCACATTACAAATTTAGTTGTGAAAACCTGTTTTAATACAAAAAAAATTTAACTTCTAGGATAATTACGCTTTTGCTTGAAATTTCAACATTACCAATTCTAGAACTCCTTAAAGTCGACTTTTCCTACAAATTTCACACATTTAAATTATTTTAGGGTTAATTTTAAAAAATTGAGTTGTTTCTGTTTCCCCCACATTTATTCACTATATAAGACTGTGGATAAGGTGCTTAAGATGCAAAGGAAGCAGAAAAGTAAAAAATTTATTAATAGTTATCATTTAGTTAGGAGTCTTAAATTGACGATTTTTAATTGAAATTGTTAATACATTTAATGATTATATACCAAATATTCATAAGTTGTGAAAACCTCTCTAATAAAAAGAATTAACTTCTAAAAATTACGATTATTTATTAATCAAGTGTAATCAGCTGTAAAATTTAGGATGTTTTTTTATAATAGTACGATTTTCACTAAATTCAAACATTATGAAAATTATTGGTAAAATACAATTAAATTGAGTTAAATTACAAGGAATATTCTTCAGCATTCGAAAAAAAATAATGTGATTCATTGAAATGCATGATAATTCAAAAGCAGAAGATGAATTATATTACATTAGTTTTTGGTGTCCTATAAATTGACCCGTTTTTTAATGAAAATTTCCAATTAACTTATATATATATATAACCAAAATATTTTTCCACCAAATCAACTAAATTAATAAACTCCAATTATCCTTAACATTCTAAAATTACGCTTTCTTAAATTTTCACATTTACAAATATTAGAACTAACACGTAACGAATTAGCTTTCGTTATACACATAACATTCACAGCCCCCCCCCCCCCCTTTTTGAAATTATTTGAGTAATTCTTTAAAAAATTGAAGTTTGGTTACGGAAATTTTTTAAGTAAATATGTCTAGACACACTCCAGTTTAGTACTGCGCAATTTAACAACAATAAAGCAGAAAACGAATTTAGACTTAACATAGTTTTTAGGTGTCATTACAATCCTCAAATCTGTCTAGGAACTGTCAATTATTTTTGTATCTTTAGTTGTTGTTTGTACTTCATATTTTATGTTGTGAAAACCTGTTTTAATAAAACCAATTATAAAAGCTTCCCGTTTAAGAATCCCGTTTTAATAAGAAAATTTTACTTTCTAAAATTACGCTTTTCCTTTAATTTAAGCTTCACATTACAAATTTAGATCTCTTAACAGTACGATTTTTCCATAAATTCTTTCAAACAATTTAGAAAATATTTTAGAGTAAATTTTCTTACAATTTATCTGTATAATGACTCCGGAAATTTTCAGCAATCTTGAAAAAAAAATACATTTGCTATTTAAACTACCCAAAATTCTTCAAAAAGAAAGAAAAGCGATTCTCGTAACAGTTTGCAAGTGTATTTAAAATATTCGTGTTCTTAATAGAAATTCTCAATTATTTTTGATTTAATTTATATACCAAATTTCTATTAGCTGGTTGAAAAAAACAACTGTTTTTTTTTTAGACATGGAAAAAATTGTAACTTCTGAAATCACGCTCTTTCTTAAATTTTTACACATTACAAATATAGATCTCTTTACAGTACGATTGATTTTTCCTAAATTTCAACTTTTGAAATGATGGTAAAAATCTTTAAATTGAAAGTTTTCCATTATTTTTCTGCATATCAATGTACTGTGTCTCATGTTAACAGCAATTTCGCGGCAAAACACTTTCAATATAGGCAAGAATTACTTAAAATCAGTTATATTAAGATGTTTAATATATAGACCCGTATTGTTATAGTAATTGAAATTTCATTAATTGTTTTTATAATACCAAAAATTGTGAGTGGTCGGAAACTTGTTTAATACAAAAAATTATTAACTTTGTAAAATTTACGCTTTTTACAATTTCACATTACAAATTTAGACTCTTAAAAGTACGATCATTTTATTTTTATTAAATTTCAACATTACTAGGAAATTAATTTTGGTTAATTCTTAAAATTGCCAGTTTTTAACGGTATCCTTTCAGCATTTGAAAAAAAATAATGTGTGTTGTCATTGTAAAAATGCAAATTTTTTCAAAAACAGAACAAGAGAATTTTAATTAATAGGTTCTTAAGTGTCTATTAAATTGACGTTGGAACGGTGGAACTCATTATCATTTTGCCTTTTCTCTTATACAAAAAATCTTTACTAGTTTTTGAAACCTGTTAATAAAAATTTTAACTTTCTAAAATTTGAAAAGTAGACATGAATTTTCCATATTACAAATTTAGAACCCTTTAAAGTACGATTTTTCCTACAATTCAACATTTTGGAAATTATTTGTATCTTAAAATTGAAGGTTCTTTAAACGTATTTTCAGACATTAAAAAACAATAATGTGTCTTCATTTGTAAATGCAATTTCAAAAGCAGAAAAGTAAATTTATTAATAGTTTCAGTTTCATGATCAATATAAATGACGTTTTTTAATGAAATCTGTCAAATATATACATCCTCATGGAACAAAATATTTCATTAGTGTTTAAAACCTGTTTAATATTAAAAAAATTTAACTTCCAAAGTAAAATTACTCTTTTTTTCTTAAAAAAATTCTTCTCTTCATAAAATTTAAGAACTCTGAAAAACTCTAATACGGCCATTTTTCCTAAATTTTCACCACATTATTTGAAAATTAATTTTGTAAATAAACTTAATATTAGAGATAATATTCATGGTAATGTTTGTTCATCATTATTTATCCATAAAATATTCCTGCACTTTTATTGAAATGCAATTTAATTTATTCTAAAAAACAAAAAGTGAATCTAGAATATTCTTGTTTAAAATAAGTCTTATAATTGACGTTTAATTCTCCAAACTTCAGTCTCTGTTCTTACCATCCCAAATAATTTCATTAGTTGTGAAAACACGTTTTAATAAAAATAGTGAAATTAACTTATTTAACTTCTAAATTAACGCTTTTTCTTTAAATTTTTTCACATTACAAATATAGAACTCTTAAAAGTACGATCTTTTCTAAATTTATCAATAACAAGAGTATAATCCTGTAATTTTTCTACAATTGAGTTATTAACGGTATTTTTACAGCATTTGTGAAAACAACTTAATGTGTCCCGGGGGAACAATTATGCACTTGAAAATGCAATTTCCAAAAAAAGCAGAAAAAGAGAATTTATTATATAATGTTTAGGATTTTGTCTTATATTTGACGTATTAATGGAAAAAATTTACAATATTTGTTTTTATAAATACCCAAAAATATTTCTATTAGTTCCTGCTGAAATTACCTAAGTTTTAATTCCCAAAAAAAATTATTTCTAAATTATTTTTTTTTCGTAATAAAGTTTGCACATTCACAAATATTTAACACACTAAAAAGTAGCATTTAAGCCAAAGCGGTATGAGATGCGAATATACTATTTGTTAAATCTTAAAATTGAGTTCTTAAAGTATTTTTCCAGCATTTTTTGAAAATTATAAAATATTGTTTTCTTGAAAATGCAATTTCAAAAATCTGAAAGAAAAGCGAATTTAAATAGTTTTAGGTGTCTTAAATTGACGTATTTAAAAGAAAATAATCCTCAAAGAATATTGTTTATTATTAACCAAATAAATTTCATTAGTTGTGAAAACCTGTTTTAATAAAATAATTTTACACTTATCTAAAAATACGCTTTTTTCTTAAAATTTTCATCTTATTACAAATTTAGAACTCTTACAAAGTACGATTTTTTTTTAAAATTTTCAAACATTTGAAAATTATTTGGGTATATAATTCTTAAAATTGACCGCTTTAAACTCTGGTATTCTATCAGTCTATTTTAAACAATAAAATGATGTTCTTCATTTGAAATGTCAATTCAAAAAAGCAGACAAATTAATATATATTAATAGTTGTACGGTAGTCTTAAATTGACGTTTTTTAAATGAAATTGTCAATGACGTTTGTATTTATATACCAATTATTTCATTAGTTGTGAAAACCTTGTTTAAAAAGATAATTCAAATTTTTAACTCTCGTAAAATTACGCTTTATCATGTAAAATTTCACGCATTACAAATTTTTCAAGTTAGAACTCTTAAGTACCCGATCTCTCCTAAAAATTTCAACATTTGAAATTACCTGGTAAATCTTTAAATCTTCACATTGAGTTTTTAACGGTATTTCAGCATTTTTTGAAAAAAAGAATGTGTGACATTGCACAATGCAATTTCCCCAACAAAGCAAGAAATTAGAGAATTTATTACAATTGTTTCCTCACCGGTGTCTTAAATGACCGTTTGTTTTACTGACAATTTCAATATGTTGGTTTTTGGTAAACCTATACCAAATATTTCATTAGTATGAAAACCGCGTTTTAATATAAAAAATTAAACTTCATTCAAAAATTACGCTTTTTACTTAAATTTCACAATTACAAAATTTAGAACTCTTAGAAGTACGATTTTTTCCTAATTTCAAACATTTAGAAATTATTCTGGAGTTATCTATGAAGATTGATTTTTAACGGTACTGTTCCATTGTATTTGAAAAACAAGAATGTTGTAATCATTGAAGAGTGGCAATTTCAAAAAGCAGAAAAGATTGAATTAATTAATCCGTTTTAGTGTCTATAAATTGAACGTCTTTTGAATCGAAAAGTTTCAACATATATTGTTTTTAATATACAAAATATTTCATAGTTGTGAAAACCTGTTTTAAATCAAAAAAAATTATTTAACTTCTAAAATTACCGCTTTTTCTTAATATTTCACAATTACAAACTGAATTAGAACTCTTAAAAAGTACGATTTTTCCAAATTTATTATTTTTACAATTATTTTGTATTTAATTATCATTTAAAAATTGAAGTATATAATTAACGGTATAAGAATTTTGGAATAGTGTAAAAATAATGATGTTTCATTGAAATGCAATTTCAAAAAAAAGCAGCCAACTGACTGATTTTATTAATTGTTTTAAATTTGACGTAATGTTATTAATGAATTTCAATATTTGTTTTATATATACCGCAAAAAATATTTCAAATTTACGTTGTGAAAACCTGGTTTTAACATTACAAAAATTTTAAACTTACCTAAAATTACGCTTTTAACTTTAAAATCACACAAGATATACAAAATTAGCCTTATTATAATTATTTGCCAATACGATTTTTCACTAAATATTGTGAATAAAATTATTTGCTTAAATTCTTAAAATTGAGTTGTTTGGCTGGTAACTTCTGTGCATTATGAAAAAATAAAATTTGTTTCATTGAAATGCATTTCAAAAAGCAGAAAAGAGAATTTAATTAATTGCTTGAATTAAAAATAAATGAAAAACTGAAGCTATTATAATTAAAGTTTCATCAGGATATTTGTTTTATAACAATAAATGTTCTAGAGTCCCCTCTAGTTATGGAAAGATTTTTATCTTCTCAGATTACGCTTTTCTTTCTTAAATTTTTATTTCTCACATTTATTCAAATTAGAAGTCTATAAAGTATCGATTTTTTCCCTATAAAATCACATTCTGGGAAATTTATTGCGCCAAATCGTACTTAAGAGGATTGAGTTTTTAAACGAGCAGATAATCAATATTTTCTATGCATTTGAAAAAAAATAATTCTGTTATTTATTGAATGCCTATTTCAAATAAAAAAGTCCAGAAAATTTGCTGAATTTATAATAGTTATAGGGTCTTAAATTGACGTTATTTAAATGAAATACTTAAATCTCATGTTTTTTAATATGACCAAATATTTCACTTATTGTGAAAACCTGTTATTAATAATCCAATTTTTAACTTCAAAAAATTACGCTATTTCTTAAAATTTTTCACATGTATACATAATTTTAAAACTCTATAAAATGTACGATATGTACCTCTTAAATATTCAACCTTTTGAAATTATTTGTAATTCTTAAAATTGAGTTTTTTTAAAGGGATTTCAGCATTTGAAAAAATAATGTTTCATATGGAAATGCAATTTCAAAAAGGAAGAAAAAGCGAAAACAAAGAGCGAAGCTTGGTGTATGGTGTCTTCTAAATTAGACGATTTTTAATGAAAATTAAATTCAAATATTTGTTTATATATATACTAAATATGTTTCATTCAAGTTGTTGAAAACCGTGTTTTAATAACCCAAACTTTAACTTCTAAAAGGTTCGCTTTCCCTGTGCTTAAAATTCTTCACATGGTACAAAATTCTCGACCACTCTTAACAACATTCAATTTCCTTTAAACTTCAACATATTTTTAGAAAATATATCTTGGTTAAAATCTTAACAAATTGAGTTTTTAACATGGTCATTTTCAGCATTGAATAAAATCCACCATGCTATTTCTTTAGATTTAATGCAATTCCAAAAAGAGAAAAGAGATATTTATTAGATTGTTTAGTGCCTCTTTAAAGATTGACGTTGAAGTAATGAAATTGCAATATTTGGAAACTTTATATTCCCAAAAATTCCATAAACTTGATTAAGTAAAACCTGTTTAATCAAAAAAATTTAACTTCTAATATTACAGCTTTTCTTTCTTAAAGGTTTTCACATTACAGGAATATTATAGAACTCTAAAAAGTTACGAAACTTCCTAAATTTGCAAACATCTGGGAAATTTATTTGGGTAAATCCTTTAAAATTGAGGTTTTTTAACGGTATTTCAGCATTTTGGAGAGAAAATAATGTGTGGTGTCATTGAAATGCTACTTTTAAAAGCCAGAAAAGTGAAATTTAATCTCAAGTTTAGGAATTGTCTAAATTTGACGTTTTTAATTAATT
>JABUQX010113143.1:30000-43244 GCA_015478945.1 Trachelipus rathkii | reverse complement strand
TAGGAGAAAAAAAAAGATGTAAATGAGCAGTTTTGGAAGGAGATGAATGGGACCTTACATGAATCAGAAGAAGCTCTTCTCGAAGGAAGCGCGAAAGGTTAAGAATGTGAATAAGGGAAACTGCTTAGAATAATGAAAAGGGATGGGGCTTTCGTAACTGAATGAAATGGATGTGAGGAGAGTGTGGAGAAACACTTCGAAAATCTTCTCCATAACATTGGTAGTAATGAAGAGGTGATACTGAATGTGTGTGAGATGAGGTGCAAAAGGAATACATATTTGGATAGGTAATTATAAGGAGGAAGGTAATGGTAGAGTGAGAAAGTGAGAAAAGATAAATCTTGCAGACTATAATGCAAATGTTGCAGTGAAGCATCAAGCAAACGAGGGAGATGGATTGAATTGCGGATTAGAAAGTTGTGTAAAACAATCCGTTATGGAGGTATAGTTCCGAGGGATTGGAGGAGCAGCAGTACATAGTACCTTATAAAGGTAAGGAGATGGGTGACGTAGTAAATATAGGGAATTAGTTTATGCAGTGTGTAGGAAGATATATGCTGCGTTTTGCGTCGAAGAGTGCGTCAAGCTACAGAAGACGCATTAGTGTGAAGAACAAGTGTCTTTAGAGTGGTTAGAAAGATGTGTCAATTCAAATCTTGCATTAAACAAATATTGAAAAAAATGATGCAGAAGAAGAATAAATTGATATTTAAGGTTTTATAGGATTTGTTTTTACCAACAGGCGCATGAAGATTAATAGGAAGCTCTAGGCAGGTGTTAGTGATATATGGTGTTCGTTCGTAGGCTTCTGAAGCGAATCAAAAGTAGATGCTGAGATAGTGAAGCGTGCTGTAAGAATAAATTTCAATGGTGATTGGTATAGATTAATAGCTTAGAGACAGGGTGTGTTATGTCTCCTGGCTATTCAATTGTATTATGGATGGGATTTATAAAAGAATTCTAGGTGGGATGCAGGAAATGGTTTAGAATATGGACGAAATGGAGATGAGTGGAGGCGTTGCCCTACCTATATATGTGGATGATTGTTTTGTGTGGCGAATCTGAAGAGAGTTTGAGAGATTGTAGAGGATTATCAGGTATGTAAAAGGCAGGTTTGAAAGTAAAACGTAATAAGAGTAAGTTAGTTGTGAGTGAGACAGTCCTCAGGTGAATTTCATGTTAAGATGGGCAGCAGCTGGAAACAAGTCTGAGTTAAATTTTAGGTATGTGTGATGAGAAGGGAAAACGGATGATCAGCATTGTAGCAGAAAAGTGTGAAAGGTTGCTGGTGCAATTAAATGGTTGGTGAATGAAGACTAAGTCTTTAGTGCGCTAGGTCTTACATGAGGGTATGTATAGTAGTGTGACTATGGCGGAATAAGAAGATAGATCTAAAGCTGTGTCAGTATGTACAATCTTAGCATGAGGTGTAAGAAGAATTGATTAAAATGAGGAATGAACGTATTTAGAGAGTTGTGCTGGTGTGAAGAAAGGGTAAATGAGAGAATAAATGAAAGTATGCCGAGATGGTTGGTCATGTGGAAAGAAGGAATGATAGTCGGTGGTTAAGCGGATGGTATAGTGGCGCAGTGTGTTGGAAGAGAGTGTGTTGGGAACCGAAGAGAAAGTGGATTGAGGTCGGAACGAAGTCTGAAGGATAAAATGTGAGTTTGCGCAGATACAGAATAAAAGTCGCATAATAGAGTGAATGCGAATTGTGATGGGTATGCGTTGTGTCCCCCACCTGGTCAAGGATGAAACCCTTACATTGACGATCTACTAATTAATGGTACTGCAGGCGGCTGTAAGGCTGGCCTTTCTTTTCGACTTTGGTCAGTCTTCTACTGCTTTTCTTTCGATGCTCGTACGCCACCTTACTCCCCATTCTTGGATTGATAGAAGGAAGACAAAAAGAAAGCAAAGAAAAATATAGTATATATATATATATATATAATATATATATATATATATTATAATATAGTAATATATATATATATATATAATATATATATTATATATATTATATATATATATAATTATATATAATATATATATATATATATATATATATATATAGTATATATAGATATAATATATATTAAATATATATATCCAGCCCATCCAGAAAGCATCATGCATGTAACTAAAAAATTATAACAGCTACAGGAAAAAAAAATAACATTTTTGATTTTAGCAAGCAATTTCATCGATGAAACTTAAAAAAAAAAATATTTTATTCTAATATTTATAATACCACCTTATATACTACTATAATCTTAGATCGAGCAGTGTGAATGACCTTGAATCCGTACATTACTTCCCGAGCATAAGTGGCCCAAATAGTATTTTAAGTTACGCTTTGGAGAAAATATTATTTTTTCTTTTTATATCCTTTTAGGGTTCGAGCCAACGGAGGGACAGAGGTCGCTCCCCCGGTAACCCGAAGAAACCCGACTCTTGCTATCGTCTTGTGTACCCCTGGGATTTGCTTTAGTTAAAAAAGAAAAAATTCAAACATTCGGGCCCACCTTTGCTGCTGCTCACTCGAGTAGCGAGTTTCTTGGAATTCTCAGAAATACGGTTAATATCATATAAGTTTTGCAACATTGAAACTATTTAAATTTGTCAAAAAGCTTATTTTTATTAATTTTTTTTTCAAATTTCATTGGTAAAAATGTCTCCTGATAATAAAATTTTATTTATTTACCTGTTATGTTTTTTTTACGTGCATGTTGCTTTCTGGAGGCTGACCTTTATATATATATATATTATATATATAATATATATATATATATATATATATATATAATACTATATATATATATATATAATATATATACTATCATATAATATATATTATATATATATATTTCATGTAAAAAATGTCTTGAGACATTAATAAAGTTATTTATTTTCCTGTACCTATTAATGTTTTTGTTACGCAGGATTGCTTTCTGTGAGGTGACCCCTACATAATAAATATATATATATATATATATATATATATAATATATATATAATATATATATATATTATAATCATATATATATATATATATATATATATATAATATAATATATTATATAATACATATATATATTATATATATAATAAAATGTTCAGCCTCTAGCAGAGCCACAATCCATATCTCAAAAACTACAACACCTACCGGGAAAAGGAATAAAATGCTGGAATGCTGGTCCAATTTTATGCGAAAAAATTTTTAAAAAAAAAGAAAAAAAAGAAAAAGAAAATATATATAATATATATCTCAAACCACTACAAAAGCTACAGCAAAATGAAATATTTGGAATCCTCGTAAAATTTGGATAGACAAAATGTCAAAAAAAAAAAAATATTTTAATAATTATAGTAATATTAAATAAAGAAAGGTATTTAGAGATTATTTACTATTTACTCGCCCAAAAAATAGAATTTCTATTAAATTTTAGCTTTTTTTAAATAAAAGAATACCCAAGCGCGTATACCGCCACGATGCAGGAAGCCGCGCGCGTTCTCTCGGCCTTCGGGAGAACTACGGGGTAGGAACAACCCCCCTCCGGAGGGTCCGAACCCCCGCTCTTTGGATTTGGGTGTCGCGGGGCGTTCCTCCGCCCCTCCCCTACAGGGTATGAAAAACGTCCCCCCTGTGTTCCCCGTTTGTCGAGCCCCCTACATTCCGTGTAATACCTTTACAAATAATATATATAAATACATGTCCCAGCAACCCCCCCCCCAAAAAAAAATAGCCAAATTTAATTTAATTTTTTTTTTTTTTTTTTACATTTCCTAACCATAAATTTTTACAAGGATTCCAAAAAATTGTATTCATTCCCTGTTAGCTTTTGTATTTTCAAGATATGATTTTTATTTTTTTGTACAGTTTCCTCGGTTAAATTTTGCCAGGATTCCAGCAATGTATTCCTTTTCCGTGTAGCTATTGTAGTTTTTGAGATGTTGATTGTGGCTCTTCTAGAAGCTAGCCTATATATATATATATAAACTATATATAAATAATATACTATAAATATATATATATATATACTATAAAGATTATAATATATATCTATATAATATATAATATATATATTACTATATATATTATTATAATATATATATAGCGCCTATATATAAATTATAAATATATATAACACAAATATATACTATAATATATATATTATATAAGAATATATATATAATATATATATATATATAATATATAATATATATATATTATATTATATCTATATAATATAATAATATATATATATATATATATATAAGCCCTGTTAATGTTTACGACTCCGTCAGTTTTATTTTTTTTGTTTATTCTGTAACATATGCCTTAGCTATATGATACTAACAAGAATTTAAGATAGTGACAATGATCAAAAGTTCGAAAAAATTTTAAATAATTTTTAAAAAATCACATTATATATCAAAATGTTTTTTAAAAAAGAAATCATCTCGAAAGACGACACTTACAGAAGAAAAAAACCATACATATTTGGATCAGCATATAAAATCCTATTGCATAAATGTAAAAAAATAAAAAAATTAAAAAAATTAGAGGCTCGAGCCGACGGGGACACAGGCGGGGGACGTTTTCCATACGCCGTAGGGGAGGGGCGGAGGACATACCCCGACTCCTCCATCTTCGTTACCCTTGTATTCCTTTAGTTGAAAAAAAAATTAAAACTGACGGAGTCATAAAACGTAAACAGGTCCTATATATATTTGAATCATGTCCGTCACCACTTTAATTGATTGTTAGGATCAACATACTAGAATATATAAAAAAACAAAAAAAATATCGAAAAACTGACGGAGCGTAAAAACAAAACAGTTCATAAGTAGTATATATACGTATATATATATAGTATATATATATATATATATATATTATATATATATACTATTACTATATAATATATAATATAGATAGTATATCATATATATATATATAAAATTATACTATTATTAATTATTATTATTATTATATTAATTATTTTATTGATTATTATTCATATTATTATTATTATTATATATTATTATTATTATATTATTAATTATTATTTTACTATATTATATTATTATTATTATTATTATATTATTATTATTATTATTATAATATTATTTATTATTATTACTATTATTATTATTCATTATTATATTATTATTATTATTATTATTATTATTATTATTATTATTATTAGTAGTATAAGTAGTAGTAGTAGTAGTAGTAAGTAGTAGGAGTATTTATTTTACTATACCGTGACAATACAACTCGAAATTCACACAAAATAGTATCGATATTATTCGATTATATCGTGTGTGTAAATCCGAGTCATAAGGTCCCGGTGATCGAGTGCCGGTCCTTGTTCGTCAGCTTATAAGCGTTTCGGTCCCGACATGTGGGGTTCAAACAGATAGGTCCTGATATCATACTAAAGCCACGTATGTGTGTGTGTGTGTGTGTGTGTGTGTATGTGTGTGTGTGCAAATGTACGAACGTACCTGCGGACATGTTTTACGTATATTGATGAGTTCTGTCCCTTCCATACACAAACACACACACACACACACCAGCACACACTACACCCAGCCACATCACACAACACAGCACACACACAACACACACACACACACACACACACACCACACACACACACACACACACACCTCAACCTCCCACGAGAGTTGCTTGGGATCGTCGCCACAACATACGCTTAGACTCAGAGATATCAGCTTACAATCTACAACTTTTTTGAACTTAGGGTGCATAAGGCCTGTGTATGCACCCCAACTCCTCCTATTAGCCGCTGATATAGAATTCAGATGCCAGAGCATATATCTGCCCAAAATGTGCACACTCGAGGACAAACCTCAGTATTATGCAACACCTGTCAACTCTGGTTCCAAATAAACCAATCTTCAAACCCTTAACAAACCCTAATCAATATTCTCCAACTTGGTCCTGCCATACATGCTAAGACTCGCACACAGAAATTCGCATTCCTCATGTCCAAAATTAAATCAGCATATTTCAATTAAATATTAATGGTATAAAAAGTAAACATAAGGAGCTTCTCCGCACATAACACTTATACAGGAATCTAACCTCACAAAAAACACTTACCTCTCTGAATAGTTCCTAACTACACGATTTTAGGACAAGGCAAAAACCCATCCAAACCTAACCTAGTTATATTGATACACAAAAATATACAATTCTGAAATACTATAAATCGCACACAAGACCTCATGAACAACAACCAAATACCCACGTATCAATCAGTAGAAGTAAAAATTAGTAATAAAAAAAGCATACAACCTAATTAATTTTTATATTCCTCCATCCACTTCTCAATATTGCCACGGAATTATACCACAGATATATCCCCCTTAACGCAATATAAAAACTTAATATTGGCTGGGGACTTCAATGCACAACACCCCGTATGGCTTAATGCGCACACACACACTCACACACTAAGAGGTAAAACACTCATAGACAACTTACATTCACTCATTATCCTCAACAACAGAAACCAACCAACCCTACGGCATTTACAACATAACCAGAACTCCACATCCCCTAATACTTTCTTCTGTTCCTCCCAAATACACACACATCTTTAAAAACAAAAAACAAAACAAAAAAATATTAACTATAAGAAAGCAGACTGGCAGGCCTACACAGATCAAGAATTCATTTCAAACATCTGTCATTCCATCTCTTAACAAAGCAAAACAACATTTCAATAAAATAATCCTAAAAGCATTCAAAAAATATATCCCCCATGACTACTACAAACAATTCAATCCCAATTTTTCACCAGAAATTGATACCCCATTAAAACAAAGAAACCATAAAACCAACACAACAAAAATATTCCGTACAATAATAAAAAAAAAAGTCGACACTTCACGTACTCAACCTCACCTACCCACGAAGCCATCTGTAAAAAAAAAAAACAAAAAAATCCTTAGCCCAAAAAATCAATGCGTTATTATTATGTCACACTACTCTAAAATCAGTCATAAATCCATACTCCCTACCAATAGATTAACAATTAAAAGACTTAAAAAATTAAATATCAACCATTCACCCCCTTAGAAGTACTGAACACCATCAAAAACCTTAAAAGTTCACAAGCAAAAGGACCAGACAAAATATTTAATATTCATCTCAAACACACGAGAACTAAAGCCATCGCATCCCTAACTCAAATATTTAACGTAACATTGTAAACTAACAATATCCCCCCCCCCCCCACGATTTTGAAAGCACGTACACATAAGAACCATACTAAAACCAAACAAAATACCTAACAGCCCAGCTTTGTATAGGTACTCGAAAGTGTTCGAAAGTACTCGAAAGGTTAATCTTAAATAGAAACTCTCCCTCGATCCCCCCTACTTGACACACAGCATGGGTTTCGACAAAAAAAAACTCTACTACCACTCTACTAACCGATTTAACACAGAACATCTTCACTGGTTTCAACCAAACTCACATCCCACCTTCTCACACTCTCTCCTAGTAGCAATAGACATCAACAAGGCACTCGACACACTCCCACGTCACTTATTAATAGACAAAGTATTAAACATGAACATAAGCATCAACGATAAAATATAATAGTAAATTTTCTATATGGTCATGCAGCTAAAGTCATACAAGTATGTTACTCCTCCCGTACACATAAAATTATATAATCGAGTCCCCCAGGGTGACATCCTATCACCAACACTCTTCAACATTTTTATGCATGACTTACCACATCCCACTTCCCCTTCTATAAAAATCACTAGTTATGCTGGCGACCTATAACAATCACAGCTCAAAATTCCTCTATAAATACAGCAAACAAAGAACTACAACAATACATAAACCAACTGGAACAATGACTATCAACAAAGAGAATTGCTGCTTCACCTCAAACATCCTCTATCACATTACTTACCCCTGATAGAAGAGAATCAATATCCATTCAACAGTTTTCCTATTAAACAATAGACTTTCCATCAAAAAACAACCTGATATCCTAGGCCTGACTTTCGATGCACACATGGCGTTCACCCTTCTCCCCTCACACACTCATAAACAATATTACTTCTAAAGCCACACACAAATTAAAAGTAATGAAAATATTAACTGGAACAAACTTAGAAACCCTCCCTTCTGCCCTTCTTAAGCTACGCATCACCTGCCTGGGCAACAGGGTTGCGGTGCCAGCAAATTTTTTGCCGGCTCCGATTCCGGCTCCATCATTTTAAAATTAGCCGGCTCCGGTTTCAGCTGGAGCTGGAGTCGGAGTCGGTTAATTTTAAAATGCTGGAGCTGGAGCAGGCTAATTTTAATAGAAGCTGTAACTGTGCAAGCACCATCTTGCAAAATTTTAAGATAATGAGGGATTGCCTCCTTAACTGTTAACGTTAATTTCCGATCAATTTTCATTATGACATTTAATGCCTTATATAATTCTGCTTTATATAATTTCAGAGAATTTTTGGATTGAATGGCTTTTAATGAATGCCTCATTTTTCAATCACTTTTCTGCGTACACTAGTTGGTCTCATTGCCTATCAACATTGACTTCTTCATCTCCTGGCAAGGTACCACAAGACAAAATTCCTGAAACTGATGAACTATCTGACTCCGACTTGGGAAATTCCTGTTCGATAGCGTTATTCATTTTAAGTTTTAGTTCACAAAGTGCATCCTAGTTTCTTAATATCAATCTTTCAGTCTGAAGAAGATGCTGATCCATGGACCAACATACATGGCCAAAAAAAATATTTTGTTTTTAAAACATTCTTTCTTTTTTCCCCTTTTATCGCGGAATTTTTGTCATTTTGTTAAATAATCTCCTTTGTTTTCTAATATATTAATTAGATACTTCCATTCTCTATAACATTTTCCAGCAGTCAAGTCCTCTGTTTTAAATATGTTTGTTGCAAGGTAAAGATATATTAATAATTCTCCGAGGGTTTCAATTTGATCTCATTGACTGTTGGGGAAAGAAACTTCAGCTGTACCTCACATTTCCACCTTGATGCTTTAAACTTCAATTAAATTTGGGACTCGGTGCTACTTTTGCTATTTGTCTTGCCTTGTTTATAAAATATGCAGCAAGAGTATTTATTGTAAAGCGTAAACTCCTCACCTCATGCGTGCAATCAATATTAACGTCATCGGAACATAATCTTTTCATACATTTATCATATTCGTTCTGAAAATCAATTAGTACTTCTTTGTTTTGACATTCACTAAAATCTGTATCACACTGACCAGTTCCTCAAGTTCATGTTCATTGTCCTTATTTAATTTTTCAAAGGTACTGATAATATTCGATGCTCTATCCGTAACTATGCTAGTTACTAATTGCTAATTACTTGCTAATTGAACTCAGAGAAAGCAGAAATAGCATCATTAAAAGAAATTATTCTATTAGGCATACACGAGTTGGAGGAAGGTGGAAAAGAAGGAAGAGCTCCGGAATAGTCTAAGGTGGAATTAGAAGCAAAGGTTTGAGCAAAGAATTCAGCTTTAGGGGAAGGTAAAACGCAGTTGTATCCGCCGGAAGAAATCTAAGGGGAAAGATAAAGGAAAAAGTTAGTAATTTTTTTTTTTTTTTTTTTTTTTTTGAAAAATACAAAAAGGGCTGAGGGAGGAAGAGAACCAGAAATATTTATTACAATTTTCTACGAAAAGTTTAGTGTCACGGAGAATAGATTTTGCACAATACTTGGTTGAAATATAAATTGTGCGGGTTTCTGTAATTTGAAGACGACGGCAAATTCCTGAAGGCAGCGCCCCCTTGTGGCGAAGAGCACGAACACAAGCAAAGTTAAGCTAAGATTTGTTAGGTTTAGTTGAATGGGAAATAATATGGAGCGTACGCCTCCATTCAAAAGAGGTAATAACCTCGGTAACACGCTCAACACAGGTACTCTTCCAACGAAAGTAGTAGCCGTTCCATGAGAAATCAAAAAAGTACGACCGTAAGTCCAACCAGCTAGCAGTACCGAATCCCAAAAACTTCCCCTCACCGTAGGCGGGCGTTTTTCCTGCGGAAGACTTGAAGAAATAGAACAGGATACTAGATAAGAAAGTGGTCGGAGGAATCCGGAGGAGGAAAGAGTTCGACAGAATAAGGACAAAGATTAGAAGGTTACGAAAAGGTCTAGAATGTTTTGTTCATTTCAAGAACGATCTGGGATACGAGTAGGGAGCTGCATCAACTGCTTGGTGTGTTAGGTAAGTTCACCAGCTGTATCTTCACTATCTTGAGAATTAGAAGAAAGCCATTGTTGGTGGCGAACGTTGAAATCATCAAGAATGATCATTACAGAGAAAGTTGAAGAAGAGAGAATGTGTTCTAATTTTGAGTTTAAGTAGTAGAAGAATTTAGGACAGTCAGTTGAGTTAGGAGACAGATATACAGAACGGATGAATTAAGTAGTAGATTCACAGGATAGCTTGAACCATTAAGGTATAAAATTCTGAAGACTCCAGATCAGAGACTCGTGACCAAACAAAATCATAGAGTCACATAGGCACAATAAAAGCCTTTGGCTGAAAATTGAAGATAGAGCCATCAAGAGTCAACAAAGTAGGATTTGCTGTCAAAACGTTCAAACGCCTGTTTCGGTTAAGAATAAGAGATGAGGTTTAGAGGAGGAGAGGTGATGTTCAATAATGTTGAAATTAGGGTAAAATCCATGAAATAAGAAGACCGTACCTCAAAACAGGCCAGCAACTCCTTGACGTCACCAACCCTCACCGGGCCGTCAACACCCAAGTGGTGATGGGGGCGGGAGGATGGGGGGGGGGGGCAATATTTGGAAGCCATGTCTTTAGTCTTCTCCGAGGCCAATCGTGCGGTAAGAAGGAAAGTGTTGTCTGTAATGGTGTTTTATGGTGTGTGATAAAGAGCCTACTCCAGTGTAAGAAGAGAATAACTAATATTATACTTACAACTACCATATCTCTATACTAGTATAGCCTTTTAAATCTCTTATCTGGAAGTCCTATTTACATACTTTATTATATATATATATACTATATATAGATATATATATAGTAGTATATATATATATTATATATATAAATTATATTTATATATATATATTATAGATATATATATATACTATATATATATATATATAATTACTAGTATAATATATATTATAATATATATATATATATACCTATATAATAGACATATATTATATATATATTATATATATTATAATGTAGTAATAAAAGTGACAACACAGGCCAACATTTTTGTTTTTTTGCTACTTATGATCCGCTACTTATGTATATAGTGGTGCTGAATGCAATAAATCATACTCACATGCCGTAATTCACATGAAAAAAAAAAAAAAAAAATACAAATTTTCAGTAAACCGCAGAAAAACTGTTTGATAATACTGATAGAACAAATAATAAAAAAGATATAACGATTTTTTATCTTTATGAAATACCAGAAGAATTTTATTTTTTTTTATTTTTTTTTTTTTTTGCATTTTTTTAATTTGCAATTGTAAAAAAAAATTTTTATACTTTTTCATATGAATGGCGGTAAACCTGGAGGCGATAGACAAAGACCCAATATAATTTTTGGATTCAGCGCAACAAAATACATAATAAGTATTAAACCTCATATGTCAGCAAAATTTGTTTTGTGCTGTGTACCTATAAAAAATATTAATTGCCGGAGCCGTAGCACCTTTTTTTCTGCTCCGACTCGGGCACCACTTCACCAAAAATTTGTGCTCCTGCTCCACTCCTACAAAAATTTCTTCTCCGGCTTCACCTCTAAAAAATTTCTGCTCCGGCTCCGCTCAAAACCTTGGGACTCCGGCTCCGCAGCCCTGAACTAATTAATGCTTTTCTCAGTTCTGACGTGGTTATAGATAGATATTGTGACATGGTGAAGAAGAGCTTCTCATCATACCCAGGAAACCTAAACTTGTTTATTACCAATTTCTAATTTTTCGTTAAGTGTCCTTGCCTTGGTCTTCTCGTCCGTAGTCTACTACAAAGACTTTATTGGCCTCAGTATTATAAAAAAAATGTAAATATCAGATCGAATTTCTACAGAAAACATTCCTAATAACTCCTTACAGTAGTTATTAAGGTTAAACTGCATGTAATTACTAAAAACTTATTAGAGCTTGTAGTGTGGTTAGCATGTATTTTATTTATCGAAGCTTTTTTTTTTTTAGGTAGACTTGTGGTGGCTTATACTGTATAAGATATGACCACCCCTAGGGGCTTTGTGGAACTGGATTTGCATAAGCAGTTGTTCTTTGGTTATTGGTTCTATTTGGCTTGACTGGGCCCAAGTGGGCTTCTTACTATCTTTTTATTTCTAATGTTCTAATGTTCTAATGTTCTTAAGCCTCTCCACATACCTCTTACCCCACAGCTTATAAATGTCTTTTCTTAAGGAAGGTGCTCAAACTTGTGCAACAAATTAATACTGGCCCTAAACATAGTTATTATCCCAACTTACTTATAACTTCCTTTCTCTTGTAAACGACATTGCGATTTATTATACTTAATATCTTATTCCTTGCTTCCAAACACTGATTAGCCACTATCAGATTACTGCTTATATAATCACACCTAAATCTTTTTTTTTGTTCACAGACTCAAGCCAATCCCACATTCATATCGTAGTTTAAATGTCTTTTATTTGAAAACTGAGGAGTTTATTACACTTTTTACTGTTAAATTTCATTTTGCCACTTAATCTGCCAGCCAAGTAGATATATATAAGATTCATCTATTTGAATCTTTGTACATTCATCATTATTTCTTATGAGGTAAGCCAATTATTGGGGTTTCATCTACAAACTTAGAAAATCTTATATTGTAAAGACCCTGGTTTGATGCATATATATATATATATATATATATTATCTATATATATATTATAATATAATATATATTATATATATATTATATAATATATATATATATATATATATATATATATATATATATATAGTATATAGATATATATATATAATATATTATATATATATATATAATATATATATAATATTATATATAGGGTTGTGAAAAAAAACGTTTTTTTTTTTAATTTGTTTTTTTTTTTTTTTAAACACGTTTTTTTTTAAAACAATGTTTTTTTGTTTTTGTTTAAATTACCTCTTTTAGTATACCTATTAAAGATGTTTTAAAATTATACAGTAGTACA
>JABUQX010113143.1:12500-20000 GCA_015478945.1 Trachelipus rathkii | reverse complement strand
GGTAGGGTGACGTAAATTATAACCAAGACTGATTTATAAAAGCACGACACACACACTATTATTTACAACATGCAATTAGAAATTACACATAAATGCACTAAATTAATAAAAGATTGAAAAATGTTATTAGGCCTCTGCTTCAAATAAGATTGAAGAGACAAAGGCAAAACACAAACACAGCACTAAAACAAGAATACACCGTGTAAGCAGCGAATGCGATCAGATCAGTAAGAGAACCAGCATGCGACTAAAACACAAAGGTGAAAAAGGGTGCGCCGTTGGGCATTGGTTGCTAAAGATGTTGCAATCTTGGAATAAGGTGCGATGACCTCAATCTCGGACGTGAGAGAATGGGCATTTTAAACAAATCCTGATTACAAAAGTACCTCCTTTATTGTGAAAGGGCAATTCTTTAACTTTATAACTACCTCATTCTGAAACAAGGAGGCTCGAAACTATAGTGCAGAAAAAAATAAGAAAAATAATAATAATAATAAAAAAAAACAATGGTCGATATTTGAAAAATCGTCGACATTAAGCTCCCACCGAAGAGAAGGAAAAAAAAAGGTTTATTGAAGACTATGTTTATAGTATTGCAATAAAAGAGAAAAATATGAAGGCCTCCATTCTTCCAGGAGATATGGATGACAAAAAAAAAATGGTTTACTTAAGATACAACCCCTGTAACCTCAACCCATTAAAGTCTCAGTCGCGTTTGTAGGACGCTCTAAATTCTCAAATGATGAATAGCATATAAGATACTGAATACTCCGTTTCCATCGTGCTAATCCAACCCTTTAAATTGTTTGGATAGTAGACCATTCAAAGAATAACAATTGTTTGGCTCAACCAACAATAAATACCCCCCTTCGAAGGGAACGTGGTCTCTGGGAACGCTCCTTCGACTCCCCGAAAAGAAAGGGATGGTTGAGTATGAAAAAAGAGATTGTCATTCCTTCATATTCAAGGGAAATATATAAAAGAGGTTATCACCTCTTTAAAGTCCCAGGAATTTTTCCATACGACGTAATCATATCGCGTCATACGCCCATCCAAACGTCTAGGGAAACGTGACTAACAAGAAGGGGTTTTAGGATAATTCAGTTCTTAAAGTGAGATATGATAAAAAAAATGAACGTCCTACAATTGCCCTGAAAGCTTCGAAAGGTTTGTAGGCTACAGCGAGCTTAAAATATTAGGTTTGTACCATGTTTAACGCAAATGTCATCCAACTCCCCCGAGTACAAGGAAGCCAAGATAAAAGTTCTACAGTTGTGTCTATGGAGCACAAGATAAAAGACGTTACTGCGCAGTGTACGTAATGTCTAATTGTAGAACATTTGTATGTTATGTCAAAGGACACAAAAAAAAAATGTTTCGACTATTCTTCATCTGAAAGAATAGCCTTAATGCGTTGTTTCGCTAGAATGTGAGCTTGACGTGTAGTTCTCTCCGGTTGGGAACCCAATGTCGAGGTAGGTTCCTCTAAAGAGGACGCGTCATCTAAATTAAAATTATTAGAATGGATTTCTAAAGGGTATAGATGCACAATAGCTCGAGTGATCTCCCCATTCTTTGTATTTAATGAAACTGATCGGACGTACCCATCAGGAGAAGTGTGAAGGGTTTTTACTATGCCTAATTTCCATTTCAAACGAGGACCATCATCCTCCACCAAGACTACATCACCGATAGCAATGTTAGGATGGCCAGAAACATTCCAAGATTGCTTAAGATTAAGTAAATAGTCCTTACTCCATGCACACTGGAATTTGGAAATAAGCGAAAGCGTGTACCGATACCTTTTATTTAATTTAAACGGGTCCCGGTAAGTAGTGTCCGACTCTAAAAGCTCTTCTGGAATAGGAAGAGTGTTAAATTTATAACCCACAAGTGGGTGTGAGGGTGTGAGAGGCTCCTTGCAATAAAGCTCGTCTCTCACAAAAGTGATATTTTCCCGGAATGACTCTAAAGTTGTTTTTTCCGCTTCGATGAATCGTTCATTTGGTAGGATGTCAATGTGTGATAGAGACCACAGTCGGTCTAAATCCTCAGTGGGGAATGAAGCTTCCTCTCCTTCTTCTTCTTCGGGTGCACTGGAAGGAAACTGCTGTTTCTCCACCTCCTCTTCATTGCTAAGTTCGGACGGAAGATGTTCCGCTCCGATTTCTTCTTCGCTTATTGTGGAGGAGGGGTGGTGCTCCTTGTTGAAGGGGATTGTTTCGGGTCTAAAATCGTCATAGAGACGAACTTCGGCCCGATACGTTGAAACGACCGAAACCTGTGACTCAGAATTGCTGGAAACAAGACTCTAAAGTTGTTTTCTCCGCTTCGATGAATCAGGTTGATTCCGCGGAAAGTCTCATATGACTTCAAAAATCGGGGAAGAGCGTCCGAGCCAAGAAGAATCCCTATATCTGTCACGGTATTTCCAGTGGGATAAGGGTTGGCTAATTTGACATGATGTCTACGTAGCATCCTTGTTGTCTTGACCAATCCAGGGATATGAATATCTGTGGGAAGGTGATCAACAACGATAGCAGAGATGGGAATGGTGCCATCTTCCGTCTTAATTTTTAAAGTCACGACATCACGCAACATGGCGGGGCCATTTTGATTGATGCCGTTAATAGCTATACGAATTTTGGAGTGAGGAACACATTGCAATGCTCTCACCACCGAGCGAGATACAAGACTGCGTTGCGAGGCTTGATCATAAAGCGCTCTTACAAGTATAGTCTTGTCTCCTTTATAAACAGATAAGTCTGCTAATGGTAAAGCAACTCCTCTATTTGCTGAGAGGAGTGTTGTCACATTCGAAGTCTCCTGAGGAGGAGACGCGGGTTGTGTCTGTGGGGAAACGTTTGCCCTCTGGCTCTGGTTTCCATTTTGACGACAAAACACTACATGATGATCTGTTGCCTGACACTTAAAACAAGGCCTTTGGTTTTTGCAATTGGAGGTAGTGTGGTTCTGAGCCAAACACCTTTCACACCAACCTTGGGCCTTAACAACCTGTTGTCTCAATTCTGGTGTCGGAAGCAAGACACACTCCGAAGGATAATGCGGTCCTTTACAAAATCTACATATTATGACTTTATCCCCAGTATTCTGACTGGTGGGGGCCGCATTTTGAGTAGGTTGTTTCGTAGAGTGGGATTTTGTTCCCGTAGTAGTCAAAATTGTTGAAGCCTTCGGTTGGGCTCCTGTGAACTTCTGTTTGTTTGTTGGTGATTGTTGTGGGGTGTTACTTCCTTTAGATGATTCCCTGGTCTCCTTAGCTCCTTTGGTTTCGGAAGAAATTTGTCTAGATGCTTCCAAAAAAGAGAGGGCTTGATCTACCATCTCCACGAGAAAGTCTAGAGTCCAATTTTCTTTGGCCTTGCCCCAGGGTACTTTGTCCTTTATCTCCTGGGGTATTTTCTGAGCTAGGAGGGAACCTAGAATGATTGAGCAACTCTTGCAATCACCAACCATCTCCTTATTCTTAAGGGATTCTACATAGCAGAACAAATCTGCTTTAAACCTATACAGGTTCTCATAATTATATTCAGGAGGAGACAGTCCACATAATTTCAAAATTAGCGTCTCAATGACCTTAGCTTTGTTACCAAAGTCATTTTTGAGCTGCTTCAGAACAATCTGGTAGTTCTCTCCGACCCGTGAGTATCCGGAAACAAGTTTCAAGGCATTACCCCTTAAGCAGTCGAAAAGAAGTTCCAATTTAATATTGTCCTTATAACCGTGACCTTCTGCTATTGACTCGAATGACTCTAAAAATGATTGAAATTCAATTGAATTTCCATCAAACAGTGGTAGCTTTTTAGTAGGAGGCCTAAAAAGACCGAAGTTATGGCTGTTCCTAGAGCAACAAGAATTCCTCGTTGAGGAAGAAGTACATGAACCTTTATTAGATTTTTTCATAGAGTTCAGATATTCATCAGCACGATTTATTTGTTCTCTGATCATCCTTTGAATTTTAAAACATTCGGTATCGTCTGCAATGAATAATGAACCGTTCAAGGAGTCTTGAATGATCTTGTCACTCTCGTCAAGTTTTAAACTGATGTCGTTTAATAATTGACTAAGTGTGAGAATAGACGCTGAAGAGGCCTCGGGAGCTGATAATAAATCTTCAAGTTCGGTAGAGGCAAGACTGAGACGAGCTCTTTGAGATAAACGAACTCGTTTCGAGTCCCTGAGCTCTTTTGTGTCCGTCGAATCCACATTATTCAAATCAGATATGTTCTCAACAGTGCTGTTGCTACCTAACTCTGATGTAGACTCCGGGATAGACAGAAGGTCTGTTGCCGTCGTCGTTTTTCTTTTGGTATTTTCGTTCCGAATGGACCCTTCCTCTTTCGATGCCCCTGAATTGGAAATTCTCATGGGACTAGGCCCTTTTGCTCCCTTCGACCTTGTCATAATCTTATATTTTAATTAAAATACCAAAAAGGAAAGGTATATACAAAATATTAAAGCACGTCCAAAAAACTGCGTTTTGTGTGTCTGTCTACTGTAAGCCAACAAATACAGACAAACATAAAAGGAAAAAAAAATATATATATATAAAAAAAGAGAAAAGATTAAAAACCAAAAAAATATGTCTGCTTCCTCAAGCGATGTATACAGAAAAATTAAAATATAAAAGCAAAAAAATGAAAATGATCAAAAAAAAGCGAACTTAATCTACCCTATAGTATATAATATAGATCTTAAGTAATATCTATATACAAACAACCAGGAAGAAAAGGCCATAATAATAATAATAATAATAATTTAATAATATTAATAAAATAATTATTAATAATAATAATAAATAATAATTATAATAATAATAATAATAACACAATAATAATAATAATAACAACAATAACAAACACAATAATATAATAATAATAATAATAATAATAATATATAATATAAATAATAATTTAATAATAATAATTAATAATAATATATAATATAATAATAAAATAATAATAATAATAATAATAATAATAATAATAATAATAATAATAATAATAATAATAATAATAATAATAATAATAATAATAATAATAATAATAATAATAATAATAATAATTACTAATAATAATAATAATAATAATAATAATAATATATAATAATACATAATAATAATAATAATAAGATAATAATAATAAAGAAAAGGACAATAAGACAATAATAATAATAAAAAACAAAAACAAAAAAAACAAAAAAGGAATGTCAAACCGAACCACCAAAGTTCAATTCCTATTGTGTTCCCTAAAAAGGGTCAAGCGAATGAACTGTACTTAAAAAAAATAAATAAAAATCAAAATTAATTGAACCAAACTAAATCAAATTGAGAAATAATTCTCCATTTCCTAAATTTCAATTTAATTCTCTTTCAAAGAAACCAAGTTCCCTTAACAATATGGTTATTTATTATAAACACATGTTCAATGCTCTCTACATTGCAAAGGAAATAAAAAATTAAATAAAATTGAAAAATTAAGTCGAAATCAAATTGAAATCAAATAGCAATTTCAATTTCAATTTTCAATTTCGGTGAACTCAATAAGTCATAAATTATAAAGTGGAACGGGTAACGTTCTCCAATCTCCCCGGAGAAAAGCGGGCATAACTCATAAATTCGAATACGAGCGCGAAAAGAGAACGCGTAGAACAGAGTGCCAGTGCCGCAAAGGGCAAAAGGTCACGCGCGAAAATGAATAATAAATGAGGGTCCACCGCTGGGCACTGCGATGTGCGAAACGGGGGTGGGGGATAGGTATTAAAACGTTGAGCGCCAACTATCGAAATTTGCTTTTAACCTACGAAAAAATGGGGGAGATATTGAGCGAATAAAAGGGGTAATATGCAGCCCCCCTCCCTCTCTCTCTAATTTTTATTCCCCCTTTTTCTTATAAACGCAGATAAGGTAAATTTCGACTTCTGACATGCTGTAATATACAATCCACATGTAGGTACGGCTTTCCTACAGGATAGCACACACAAACAAACACCAAATAATAGATATAAATGCCGTGGTACAAAAATGATGTAATTTAATTACGATAATAATTTGTAGTGTGAAGAAGGAATGCCACCTCCGCCCCCCCCCTGCTTTCTAAGTAGAACTATTAATAAACATACATACGTACACGAAACATGCACGCACATATGTGTACTAAATCCACTTACAAAGCAAAAGGAACCCTCTCAAGAATATACAGAAAATTCTTGAGATGCCTTTAGGAGAAATAAGGTGTAAAAGCAAGCAAAGGCAAAAAAAACAGGACAGCGGCGTGTTTTATGTATCTCTATTAGATGAAACTGCAAAGACAAGTTTCATCTAAAAGCTACTTTAATATTGACAGTAGGAGAATGTTTGTTTCTTCACAAGTACAATTCTCTAAGCTCGTGTGTAAAAAACCAAGGGGTGGAGTACTCACCTGAGTTCTTCACCTACACACAACGTAGTGACTTACTTACTTAAAGACTTGGTTACAAGCAAGCACGATTATAAATCACCATTAACTAACATGCAATTAGAAATTACACATAAATGCACTAAATTAATAAAAGATTGAAAAATGTAATTAGGCCTCTGCTTCAAATAAGATTGAAGAGACAAAGGCAAAACACAAACACAGCACTAAAACAAGGATACACCGTGTAAGCAGCGAATGCGATCAGTATAGAGACCAACATGCGACTAAAAAACAAAGGTGAAAAAAGGGTGCGCCATTGGGCATTGGTTGCTAAAGATGTTGCAATCTTGGAATAAGGTGCGATGACCTCAATCTCGAACGTGAGAGAATGGGCATTTTAAACAAATCCTGATTGCAAAAGTACCTCCTTTATTGTGAAAAGGAAATTCTTTAACTTTATAACTACCTCATTCTGAAACAAGGAGGCTCGAAACTATAGTGCAGAAAAAATAAGAAAAATAATAATAATAATAAAAAAAAACAATGGTCGATATTTGAAAAAAATCGTCGATATATATATATATATATATATATATATATATATATATATATATATATATATATATATATATATATATATATATATATATATATATATATATATATATATATATATATATATATATATATATATATATATATACTATATATATATATAAAAATATATATATATATATATATATATATATATATATATATATATATATATATATATATATATATATATATATATATATATATATTCAAAGATATTTGTGCAATAAACGCAACAATTATTTGTATATTTCAAATGGTCCTAAGTGGGTTTGAACCCTTACCCCATTGAGATGGTACTCAAGTGTTATCGGGCCACGATTGGCTAAAAGGAATCCCATCATTTTACCTCTGAAAGCTTAGCTTCCCAAGAGGAGCGAAGGCGTGTCTTGGACACCTAACCTCCGACGGGCCTCCCCGCCAACACTCGGGTCAGGGGCAACACTGGGTAATTTTTAACCGGACATTATTAGATATTCAAAGATAT
>JABUQX010113143.1:0-7500 GCA_015478945.1 Trachelipus rathkii | reverse complement strand
CTTCAGTGAAGCGTTGCATCATTTGTAGTGAACTATTCCATCTTGTAGGGGTATCATGAATAATCTTTAACTTTGGTTGTTGCAATTTCTCTTGCTGCTTCTTGAGGTCATGTTGAGCAGATACTGAATGATTAAAATGTCCAGCAATAGCACGACACTTTGCAATCGCATTCTTCACTATTTTCTGGGATAATAAGGCTTCTTTAACATTATTTTGTAATTTATGAATAGTGCAGTCAATACTGGCTACCCCTAAAAGTGAAAGAGCATTCTTTATGTTTGGTCCTGCATCCCGTACGATACAATGAACATCAGATAATGAAAAATTCCATTTTTTTAACATACATTCGATCTTTTCTTTTAAATGCTGCCATGTATGACGATCAACTAGAACCGAAGCACCCAATAGTAATTCAACACGATCAAAGCTGTCGTTAATGGCATGGGCAGTCAAACTAAGCAATGAAACACTTGCTGACGTATTCGACCAAACATCTGTAGTGAAAGATAGACCACAATTATTCCTTAATTTGTTCAATTGAGATTGCACTGTAACACAGACTGCATTGTAAATTTCATTACAAATAAGTGAAGAGTAGAAATTCCTAGTTTTAAGACGATACTGAGGGGAGACGTTTTTTATAAGCCTAGTAAAGCCTATATCTTTCACGTGTGTAAATGGAAGATCATCCATTATAATCATTTCGCATATTTTTTTATCAATTTCTTTCGATCTAGTATTATTATCATCCCAAAACTTTACCTGCAATAAACTGTCTAAAGTGTTTTGTTTCAAATCTGCTTTTATTTGCTGCATTAGTGTTGCTTTCATTTCTTTTTTTTGCTTCTCTTTCTTTGCTTCATTTTCTAATATGATTAGATTTTCATATTCATTTCTATGAACAGACCGTAAATGGTTCTTTAGGGAGGTAGTTCCACGTCCTTTTCTTGAGTACACTTTTTCGCAAATTTTACATTTAGCAGAATCGGTACTTTCGATAATAAAATAATTCCATACTGCACTGCTTGATGAGGCCATATTTTTCCCTTTTTTTTAATTAATATCCTCAAAAATTCTAGCTTTGTTTTTATTTTTAAATGGGTCAAATATTCACAACTTACAAAATGCACCACTACATAAAATATGTAACTGCTCAAGAGACGAGCAAATAGTGACTTATTTTTAAAAAATGAGGAATACATGATATTGCACGAGCGTTGATTGGAAAAAATCAGTCATTTATTTGTGGTTTTTAAAAATAACCGATGACTCAAAATTGTTAAAGTATTTTTATTATCATTCATTCAAGGACGATTGAAAAATTTCATAAACTCACATAACATAGAAGAAGAAGGCGATCGGTATAATTACCAAAAATATCACGACATAGTACCGGGTACCACTTTTCCCATGTGTGTGGCTGAATGATTGGTTGTGCACAGGGCTCTCTCCTCTCATATCTCCTCCCTCTCTCCCATATACTCCTCCTGCTCACTCTATACACTCTCTATCTCTATATATACATATATATATATATATATATATATATATATATATACCCTATCTTTTATATACTGCTATACTCTATACTCTCTTATCACTCTTTCATATATATGCTCTTCATATATATCTATATATCTTCTCTCATCTTCTAAGGTTTAACTTAACATGTTTTTAAAATCTAAAATGGTACATTCTTTGTTTTTTTTATTTTCAAAATGCTAAAATTTTGCTTGGTAATAAAATATTGAACTGGACAAATGGATCATTCTTTTTAAAAGAAGTTTTAATCTGGGAACTACATTGAGCAGGAAGGTGGGAGATGTTTTGTTATGTTCTCAATAAAGAAGTATTATGATAAATCAGCTTTGAAAGCTGGGGTCAGTGAACATTCAATATTGTTCTTATTAAACCTTACACTATATGAAGCACTTTGGCTTAGTATGAATGGCCAAACTCATGTTGTGATGGGCAGCAGACTTTGACTCAGAAAGATCTAGAAATCAGTTTCTTAGTAGAAAATTAAAATCTTTCAACCATGGCATGAAGATCAATCTTCCGAACATCATTTCTTATGACAAATGAAAATGGGCAATATACAGCAGTGTTGCTTTCTTCTTCTTTTTGTCATTGTAAAGAGTATATAAGCCAAGAATGATATCAAGTCACTTTAGTAAATTGAGGATGAAATATATCTTAGATCTTCATTTTAACTTTTGCGATGAGAGATAAAAAATTAATAATCATTGTTTCACTGTTTGAACTTACAGTTGCCGAGTTCCAGTATACACCAACAAACCTTATGGTTTTAAAAGGTTTAAATTAAAAACCTTGTTATCAATAATAAACACTTCATCGTGTTTCAATATACACCAACAACTTTAAAGTCTTAAAAAGTTTAAATCAGAAACCTTGTTATCAATAATAAATACTTGATACCCGTGTCGACACATTTTTAACTGGGATTTTGGTCGAAAGAAATTCATCAGATAACCTGTGACTGAAGGACTGATTGTGAAGAACAAGGAGGCTGCTTTAAGAAGTGGTAGAGGATGGCGGGTCAAAATCTTTAGTAAAAACAAATGATTAAGAAAATGAAGGAGAAGAAGAATAAATTGCATTTAGGTTTTTGGATTTGCAAACAGGCATATGATATGAATAATAGGGAAGCTCTATGGCAGTGGTTATTGATATATGGTGTTGGTGTTAAGCTTCTGAATGGAATCAAAAGTATGTATGATGATAGTGAAACGTGTGTAAGAATAAATGGAGTTGAAAGTGATGGTTTTAATATTAATAGCGGAGTGAGGCAGGGATGTGCTATGTCTTCTTGGTTATTCAATTTGTATATGGATGGGGTTATGAAAGAATTAGAGGTGGGGGTGGCAGGGGATGGTGTTAGAATGATGGAGAATGGAAGAGAGTGGAGTGTGCCCTACCTATTATATGCCGATGATTTGGTTTTGTGTGGCGAATATGAGAGAGTTTGAGAGGATTGGTAGAGAGATTTGGCAGGGTTTGCAAAAGGAGAAGTTTGAAGGTAAACGTAGATAAGGATAAGGTTCAATTTTTGGCTCGGGCTGAGCCCTATTTTCCCTCAAAAATGGACATAAAATTCGGAATTTTCAGCCGATTCCATTTATAAACACCAAACTTGTAGTTTTTGTTGCCCTCTAAAACGTTGTTTTCGGGTGTTTTCTGTGACTGTAGTCATTCTTTCAGAATTTTAAATTTTTCAAAATTTGTTTTTGACATTTTTCGTATCAACTTCCAGAATTTTTTCGAAATGACTTCAAACTTGAAATTTGCATAGATGGGTCCATTGCCTAAAATATTTACATAGAACATTTTCGATTTTTTTTAGTTTTGTGCTCAGCGTTGTCCAATTTCCAGACCCACTTTTTTTGGATTTGAAAAGTAAAAAATTGATATATTTTTTCCTGTTCGTGCGAAGTGGATGAAATTTTCAGGGAATATGTAGTCGGAAGAGATGCACATTTTTTACTTAGATAATTTCTTTGTATATGCAATAGGTTTGGATTTGTTCTTGGAACAAATTGTCAAAAAAAAAAAAAAATTTTGGAAATTTTTTAAAAATTTTCTTTTGAGTATACAAAAAGAAATATCTAAGTAAGAAAGATGCATCTTGCCCTACTATACAAGCTCTGAAAATGTGATGTTGATCGGATGGGTAGAAAAAAATATGTATAATTTTTTCACTTTTCAATTCCAAAAAAAATGGGTTTGGAAATTGGACAAAGCTGAGCATAAAACTCAGAATGTTCTATGTATTATTAGGCGTGGACCCAGCTCCAATACATTCAGGTTAGGGAAATCATTTCGAAAAAATTCTGGAAGTTAATACAAAAAAATGTCAGAAAACGATGGATTTTGAAAATTTGAAATTCGAAATAATGACTACAGTCTGCTTTCATCCGAAAAGCTTAACGTTTAAGGCAAAAGCTACAGTTTAGTGTGTATATGTGTAAAAATCGGACTGTAAATTCCGAATTTTATGTCCAATTTTAGGGGGGGGGGTAAAAATAGGGCTCAGCCCAAGCCAAAAATTGGATCTTTCCCATAAGAGTAAGGTTATGGCTGTGAGCGAGGACAGTTATGTTAGATGGTGAGCAGCTGGAACAAGTGTCTGATTTTAAATATTTAGTATATATGTTGGATGATGCAGAGTGTAGTAGGAAAGTTGTGAATGGCAGGAAGGTGGCTGGTGCAATTAAATCGTTGGTGGATGTAAAGGGACTAAGTCTTAAGTGCGTTAATGTCTTACATGAGGGTTAGGTTGTTACCTGTGTTAGTGTACAGTAGTGAGACTATTGGAATAAGAGGTATAGATCTAAAGTATGTGCTCATATGGACAATCCTAGAAGTAACGGAGAAGTAACGGAACTTCGCTACTTTTCAAAGAAACGGAATAACGATAACGGAACTACTATTCCGAGTAACGGAGTAACGATAACGGAACTACTTTTTTGAGTAACGATGCCCACCTCTGTATATATATATATATATATATATATATATATATATATATATATATATATATATATATATATATATATATATATATATATATATATATATATATATATATATATATATATATATATATACTCTTTTTATATAAAAACAAAATATGTCTATATATATATATATATATATATATATATATATATATATATATATAAAAAAACCCTAGTTGCAGATGGTATGAAATTGCATACATTTTTATATTTTAATTTTACATCACTTTAAAACTTTATTTATATACATTAAAATTTTAAAAAAACAAGTCCTAGCAGTAGCTTTCGTCTGAAAACAGACCTATTTCAAATGCTTAGATAGGACTGCTTCGTGATGGCTGAGTTTGTTGAACTATCCTCCCTGATTTGTTGGTTGGTCTGTTAGTAGACTTTTGTAAAAGGATGATTTTTGCATTATTAGGTTTTGTATAAGATCCATTTTACTGCAATCTCCAGGGCGGCTTCTATTAAAGTTTGGGAAGTTGTAAATACAGAAGGCTTCCATAATTTTTATTTGTATTATGTATATTTCTGATGATTGACATGTTATTGATGTTTATTTGGTGATTGTGTGTTGTTCTGTGGTGTGTTAGAGCTGAATTTTCTTGGTGTGTGAGGAGGTCATATTCATGTTGATTTTTTCGCCTTTTGAAATCTATTGTTTCACCGTAGTAGTTTCTATTGCAAGAGTAGCAGGGGATTTTGTATAAGCAAGGAGGGTTTTTATTTTTGATTTTGGAGGTTTTAGGACTTTTTTGATTAGGATATTATTGGACGGTACTAGTTGTATGTGCTGAGGGATGAGGTTATTTATATTATGTGTGTTGATGTTGGGTATGGGGATGTATGTCTTTTTTGTAGTGGGTTTGGTCGGGTTTGTTTGGTAATATTTTCCTTTCGCTTTTTTGTAAGCTGTGTGAATTATGTAAGAAGGGTATTTAAGTTTTTGGAAAGTATGTTTTATGAGATTAGTTTCTTGTTTTATATAAGTCGGGGAACAAATTTTAAAGGCACGTAAATATAGGGTGGTGAGAGCAGCTATTTTTGTGTTACATGTGTGGGCGGAATACCAGTGTATGTAAGTGGGGTTGGAGGTAGGTTTTCTGTATACTGTGAATGAGGGTTTTGTGTTATGATCGGTTATTATGAGTGTGTCTAAGAAAGGTATAGTGTTATTTGTTGCTGTTTCCATAGTATATTGTATGTCTGTATGTATTGTGTTTATGAAATCTAGAATGTTTTGTGGGTTGGTTGCATTTGGTACTGCAGCGAAAATACTACAAACAAACACACGGACTGAGCATGGGATCCCCCCTCTCCCCCATGCTCAGTAACATATACATGGAACTCATTGAACACTATTACATCCTTCCCCACCACCTTCTTTCTGGTTGCATTTGGTTCAGATATGTAGACGATATTTTCGGTGCAGTACCAAATGCAACCAACCCACAAAACATTCTAGATTTCATAAACACAATACATACAGACATACAATATACTATGGAAACAGCAACAAATAACACTATACCTTTCTTAGACATTTAATTTAATCCGAATTTATTATTTTAGAGGGATAATACATTTTATTCCCTTCTATAAACATTATTATTTTTATAATTTATAAAAAAAAAGACTTCTTTTCGCATTTTTTAAACTCCACATCGAATTTAAAAATATGCGGTTTAAACTTTATTATTAATTTATTGACTGTTGTTAGTTAGGCTAGTGTTAGACTAGCCATACCGTGGCGTAGCTTAACTCGTAGATGAAACCTGACGATATTTTTAAAATAACAGGAAACGAATCTGTTTTATTAAATTTTCTCCAAGAATGCAATATAATAAAACATGAGTTATGTGAGATATGTCAAATATATTGAAAAAAAAAAAAAAAAAAAAAAAAAAAAAATAAAAAAAAAAAAAAAAATAAAAAAAAATAAATAAATAAATAAATAAAAAAAATCATATCTCAAAAACTACAATAGCTACAGGGAAAAGGAATACATTTTTAGAATCCTGGTAAAAAAAATGTCAAAAAAAATTATTGTTAATAATTATAGTAAATAATATGAGTAGAAAGCCTATTTGAAATTTTTATACGTTACTCGTTAAATAAATAGACTTTGTAGTAAATTTTGTTTTTTTTTTTTTAACTAAAGAATACCCCAAGGGTATACCGCACCGATGGCAGGAGTCGGGGTCTCTCGGCCTTCCGGGGAACTACGGGGTTGGACTATTTCCCCCCCTCAGGGGAGGGTCTCGGAACCCCCGCTCTTTGGTGTTATTTGGGTGTCGCAGAGGTTCCTCCGCCCCTCCCTACGGGGTATGGAAAACGTCCCCCTGTGTTCCCCGTCATCTCGAGCCCCCTTGCCATGTAATACCTTATGTATATATATATATATGCTTTGTCCCCGCCCGCTCGAGCTCCCCCCACAAAAACCCCATTTCTTTTTTGTGTGTTTTTATTTATATTTATTTTACATTTATTCCTAACCAAATTTTACAAGGATTCAAAATTGTATTCCTTTTCCCTGTAGCTATTTGTAATATTTTTTTTTTTTTTCCTCGATTTCCCCCACCAGGATTCAACAATGTATTCCTTTTCCCTGTAGCTATTGTAGTTTTTTTTTATATATATATATATATATATATATATATATATATATATATATATATATATATATATATATATATATATATATATATATATATACTATATATATACTATATAATATATATATAATAATAATAATGTATATAGAAATATATTTGACTATGGTGAAGTTCAAAATACATTTAAATGTTGTTTTTTTTATATAGGTATAAATCCAAAAAAACTAAACGGGATATTTATATTCTCTTGTTTAAATTTCCCTTCAAAATTTTCTTTAGGGTAAGATCCCTGGGAATGACCTATATATATATATATATATATATATAATAGGGAGAGCGCGGCTAT
>JABUQX010113142.1:0-46221 GCA_015478945.1 Trachelipus rathkii | reverse complement strand
CCAAAGTAAGCAGTCATGTAGATCAGAGAAAAGCCTGGAAAAGATTACCAGTTCTTCAAGTATAAATTTCAAGACTCATTAGTATTAGACAGCCTACACCAAGTTATAATAAGTCAATACGTGTGGTAATATAACTGCTATAACGACAAGAGTAAGACAGAAAGCGCACATATATTACCAATGGTGATTAGGGTAATAAGTGGAAAGAGTAACATTAGACTAATGACACGACAGACAGATCATATAAACCCAACTTCTGGGGTAATAAATGGATCTGGACTTTGGAAAGCAAATAAAATACTCTAATGGAGTCTTACTGATATAGTGAAAACATCCAGGAATCACATACACACGAAAAATAAATTCTGGAATAATTCAATAGAATGAAAGAGAAAGTATATGCTTTGTCCCGACTCTGAGAGCATGAGGGGAATGGAGAACCATTATGATTCTTAACTATTACGTTATTTTGGTGCTACTTCAAACAATATAGAATCCGAATAGAAAGAAATAAAATGATAAATAGTCCATAAACAGAAGCCATCATTAAACTAAATAGTAAACCAGAGAGAGAAACTGAATGAAGCAAAAAAGAAAATTCACTCATTCTTCACAGCACAAAAACGAACGAAAGACACTAAAGAAACATAAAAATACCACAAGCAAGAGAATTAATGGGAAAAGAACTCTACCTGACTACCTATAAACAATTCAGAAAATAGAAGAGAATAGAGGAGCATTGTATCATGAAAATAAGAGAGGAGAAAAACAAAGACGAACAAAAACCAGGAAGACGGAAAAGAGGGGAACGAAGCGGAGGAAATGTAGTTTACTCAAAACACCCTGCCCTCGAGAGACATTGAAGACAACAGAGAGGAGACAGAGATAGTGGATGTAGTTGAAGCATGGATAAACTGAAAACCCAGCTAATGAACTCATGGAATAAGTTAGTATGAATGAAGAAAGCGAAAGTGATGAAGGAATAGAGGAACCTCTGAATTATTGAACAATAATATATGAGGAAAATAGGGAAGTGAAGGAGAGAATGAAGAGACCCAATATACAAGAAAACAACTTGATGGTAATAGAAAACGAGGAAGCCATGATCTCTACGACCATCAAACCAACATCAAAATACCTACTACTCCACATAACGTCCAGACATAGTAGTTAATTGGAGAAGTAGAATAGCAGGGCAATCACAATATTTGCTGGAGTTAAGCGGAGTTGGAAATAAAGCAGTGACAATAGTACCACATTATTATTTATGATGAAAGAGTAAAAGGTAAAATCAATTAATATATGGTAAGACTTATAATGAATATAGTAAGGAAAAGTGGGGGCTGGAGTGAGGATGGAAACAGTTATATCGCAATAGTTATGGAAACGCGAGCTCTAGGAGTTGTGGAAAAGCACTACGACCCAAAAAAGCACTAGGCATCGTAGTGGGGGATTCAAAAAGACTTCAATCTCCTAAGACTCGTGCTACGGGAGTACCTAAAAATCCTTCATGCCTTAGGTCCAAGGTTTGGATATTTTAAAACTCTAAATGAGGGGAAGGAAAATATAATAAAATTATTAAATGTTCCAGTGCTGGGTATGGGTTAATCTGAAAGGAACTTGGAAACGCGCCTCTGCTTCTCACCAAAATCCTTCTTTTCCGTCTCTCATTGCTAGTCCACGTAGGGTCGACTGAAAGTTGATTTCCCCGTAAACGTTGAAACAGTATATTGCTACGGCCTCCGTTTAAGGAAGCAAAAAACTGGTTTATTAAATTGAACAGGTACCCAGTTCCCGACGGGTAGCACTCGCGGGCAAAAATCCGAAAAACAGCTCGAGTGACCCAGCTGTATGATAGTAGCATGAACAGAAATCGGTATTAAAAAGCTGAACAATGGATTTCTGGTAACGAGTTCATGTACTTTTCGGCGCTTGAGGTGAAATCCTATGATTGCATATTCGGTAACATATTGGTGATGCATGTATGCTACGCTTCTATCGGTCCAGGTTAAAGGTGCTGGGGGTAAACAGAAAATCCCTCACCCTTAGGTCTGAGGTTTGAGGGATAAATACCTCCTTTCGAGAAGAGAAATTAAAAATAAAAATAAAAATTAGAAATTACTTTATTTAAATGTTTCGAGTGTTAGCTCATTGCAGTGTATATCAATATAAGACAAAACAACTTCTGAAGCGACACTATGCTTAGCATAACAGAATATACATATGATCTCTCCTGGAGGAACATTCGTAATAAACATGGAGAGACGATGATTAATTGCTCCTCTCGGTAATCGGAAATCGCTAACACACTATACCTTCTTCATCTCTACTCAGAAATGACAAACACAAACTAACTCTATATACCGTTAGAACAACATACCATCTCTTTTTGACTCTCATAGGACTATAAATCACACTACCCATTCGAATTAATTACCACGATTCATTATTTTCAAATGAAAGCTTATTTCATGAGTAGCTAAAACCTATGTACTATTGAGCTATGTCAACTCACTACTCTCTTCTCCTTTAGATGAAACCTCTGTATTAGTCTCGTATAGAATACATTACGTGAAAAATCCAAGGTGTTTACGAAAATTTATTGTGATGGGATTCCAGTGAACTGTATGCCACATTTCACCCACACTCGCACAGCAAACTCTCTTTAAAAATAATTATTTGTGTCACTCATAGATCTAGTAGGACATAAATCCTATATATTATGTCTGAAGTTTCAGATAAAACTCTGTTCATTCTTGTCAGCGTAAACAGCATAGGTGAGATATCCCATTAGCCGGTTTGCCTCAATCCAACCTTTTTACAATCCTTCACTCTGCAATTGCAGAATAAACTTGCTTGCTATGGTTTTTAGATTTCATAGACTCCAGAGTATATTATAACCTTCGTCATTTCTCCTCACTAATTTCTCATCAAGTCGTATAATATTACAAGTTCGCATATTCCATCTCCGTGTGCATATTGAATTCAGTACATATTCATTTTTTCTTAAATCGAAGAACATTCACCAGTGAAGGCCTTAAGCGGTATCTCTTTTCGGATGCTAGATGTTAATATTGCATTAAGGAACTATCTTATCGCCTCGAAACCTGATTCACGTCGGCTTTCACTTATCTCCTTGAGCTCTGATAAGGCCCTTCCTCTATCCAATTTTCATTTTCTTTTATATCTCAAATTTTCTTTTTCTCTTTTATTTCATAGATGTTTTGTAACATTCAATTATCGTAAAGACTTCAATTTCGGTCTTCCTCTCATCCTTTCAACCTCCTTTTCACTTCTCTAATTCTTCTTTTTCTTACAACAAATCTGCTTTAATAATTCTTTTTCAATTAGCATTTCCCTGTTACTCTGATTATATATTACTTTTAATCATGATCAGCTTCTTTCCATTATTTTTCACATATACTAAAATTTTCTTTTTGAACAGCAAACCCGATTCAATCTATTTTACTTTTTTATTCTAAATCGCACGAAAATATCACGAATCTTCCTTCGTTATATCATTACTTCCTTCCAAGGTTGTTTATCATGGAATCACTTCCCAATATCGAAATTAATCTTATTGCTTCGGAAACAGTCATATGACTGTCAATAATAACTATAGTTCCGTGTCTCTCTAAGTGTTTTCTCTCTCTTTATTTTTTTACTCTGTTCCTTTAATACTTAACGGATCCTAAATATGAGATCTACCCTCAATTTCTTTCTTAACTTCCAAAATGCAACAGTTAATAATCATTATTTCAATAAAGTACGTCTTACAGAATCTCTCATCACTACTGAAATAGAACTTACCTCTCTCGCTGCGAATTCTCGTAATCGCTCTCCGACTTGTCCGTATATCAGTGGATATTCCTATATTTTCAAAAATCACAAGTGTCCTCTTTAACATCACTGCCAACGAAAACTGTCCCTTTTTTTTCGTCATCCGATGGTTTGTTTTTTTTGGATTTTCACACACAACTTTGCGAACCTCCTCCATATTTTCATCTGTGTTGACTGGCTGCAGAGGTTTGTTTATCAAATGATTTTCCCCATCCAATTTTAGTTTTGTTGCCGGTTGCCATACGCATCTAACGTCTAATGATTGACGTCCGCGTTCCATGTCACGCAATTTAAGTGAAATCAAAATTCTAAAACTACTACTGCTTGGCCCATCGCGGGCTCGACGTGAATAGGTCAACTATTCTTTGAGAAGCATTTTGCCTGAACTTTACACTCGTACCCTTGGGCTTGGGGCATGGAGATTACTCAACTAGCGGCGTTCTTCGCTTTCTTTGTAAGAATAGAACAGGTTTCTTCTACTTTGATATACGTTGTGACTGCTTTCTTTATTGACGTCTGATTCTTACATATAGCTGGGGCCACGATTGGACTGGGTGTCATCCTATCCGAAATATCATTGTAGATTGGGTAGATGTTCAAATAGGCTTCATCTTCGTACCTGTCCAATATTATGTCGATTGGAAAGGGTACATTCTTCTGAACGTAGAGCCTATTCAATATTGTGCTGAACAGCCACTTTGGCCGCGCACGTTGTACAGTTTGTTCAAGAACACTGATCCTGAAATTATATGGTCCAGCTAAAGGATCTATGCTTGTCACAAATAGATTAGATTTTGATGAACCTAAATATCTCAGATCCGAGCTCTCAATCATCAGAGGTAATTTTTCAAGATATCCGCTGCATTGGGTAAGGTCACTTTCTACCATTCTTAAATCTAATTCTGCTTCTGGATCCAAATCATCTTGCAGTGAAAGGCTATTATTCAACTTTTCTTTAGTTATTAGAACATTGTACTTCTTAATAATCACTTTAGAATCTTTATCAAGTGATATATTGAACAGCATACACAAAATTATTTATATGTTCTGAGTGCAGCTCTGAATGCAATTATAAAAAATGCTTAAAATTACAAATGCTAACACATACCAATTTTAAATTATTCAAATGCTCTGAGTGCTGCTATGAATGTCATCAGAAATCAAACTTAAAAACACACATGTTGACATACACATAAAAAAAATTAAACAATTCAAATGCTCCGAGTGCAGCTATGAATGTAATCGGAAAGAATACTTAAAATCGCACTTGTTAATACATACATACAGTTGTTTACCTTGTCGTTAGAGGGGGGGGGGGGTATACTGCCCTGCAGTGTCCTAGAGCTAAGAAACAACAAACAAACAAATTGAAAAAACAGACCCTCCATTAAGTGGGCTGTCAGGTGGGTGAAATGCTTGCCACAGTTCACTGGATCCATCATCAATAAATTTCGTACACCTCGATTTTTTCGAGAGAAATAATACAATGGTCTGGATAAGAGGCCAGCAACTTCGGTTCATGATGCACTGGGGTGAAGTGGTGGCATTTTCCGTTTTCCAGAGGCGGATGCTTTTCCACCTTCCCCAGGTTTTCGGATGTTCCTCTTACGCGCATCTGCCTCTCCCCGAAATCCTTCTCTCCGTTCTCTCGGCGCCTCAGTCCCCCTTCGAGCTAATGTATGTTCGATTCCCCGTGACGTCAAACTGATTTCGCTTACGCTGTTGGTAGACCAGTTCCGACGTGTCGGCCTCTCTGGCGAGGAATCTGAGCAGCTCGGGGTGATTCGGGTAACGCGTGCGTGATTGGCAAGTTGTCCCTGCCTTGGGTAGAATCCATGTGGACCCCGCGGAAGATATGGATTGCCATTCAACAAACTCTCTGGGACACTGCTTGGCAGGATATTCTGCCCTTCAGTGTGCGTTAAAGTGCGAAGAAACAAACAATTAAAAATATATATCCCCGACTCTACAAATAAGAATGGTGCTTGTTCAGGATAAGGAGTGGAAAGACCTAACTTCACCTACATTCATCTGAACTCTCCACGCATCAATAAATTTCTAACACCGCAATCTATGCCCCCTACTCTAAATTTCGGGAAAACGATAAATATAAAGCGGTCTGGAGAAAGAAACACCAGCAACTTCCGGTTCAATCTCGTGTCACTAGGGTGGTGTGTTTGGCATCTTTCCTTTTCTAGAGGCGCGAACTGCATTCTCTAGCTGTTACCATTATGGGTTAATAGGTATAGTTCCTAATTTCGGGTGACGCACTGTACGTCGGATGAATGAGTTGTCCCTAGCTTGGGGGGGGTTAAATCCAATGTAAAGACTCTGCGGAATAAATATGGGGTGCCATACTACGTCATAAAATCCTTTTCTGAGTGCGCCAGAATTCAGGGGTGTTTGGGAAACAGAAAATATTTCTAACTCATCTCTTTAGGTTGCTGAAGGTTTGGATCCCGGATGAAGGGTAAATACCTGCCTTCGTAGAGAAGGAATAAATAAATAAAAAAGTATTAAATGTATCTGAATGAGGATATGAGTGTATCATGTGGAAGAATAAGGGCTTACCATAAAAAAAAACATAACTACTCTTACCGTCATCGATTAAACATTTTGAAATAACCTTTGTGATAAATTCTGAGACTTCAATGGCATTCTGACAAACGTCATTTGACAACAGATTGGCTACTGAAAATTAGAAGAAGGACAATGCTCTCTATATATATAATTGATAGAAAAGTTGAATGAAATAGCTCTTCACTGTAAGATGAATTGAGTCCAGCAGCAGATATTCTGATTTAAGAAAATGGTAGATACGCGATACCCTTATAAACTCAAATCAATACAACACAAAATAAAATTGTACAGCGGTAAAAATTTTTTGTAATATTGATTGCTTTGAAAAATTACCATTCTGAAATGATGAAGCACGCTCAGATTCTGAGCTATTTAGGTTATCTATCCAAAATTCTAACTCATTTATAGTGAACAAAACACTAATGATTCCTTTTACGCTGGACGCATCATTAATTTTCAGTGGCTGTTCGTCAGCCCAATATTATCTGCTCAAAGAATAGTGGTGGCTTCTACGTTACAGATAATGAGATGTCACCAACTTGTTACCAATCCGATTCTCATTAGATATGCATCTCACAGCTGCATGCGAAATGGAGTCGCTATTTTGATCACATATTTTTAAATATACCCACATCTTACAATGTATTATTTTCGAGATAGGATGACACCTGCTTCACCTCGTTGCCTACTAGCTTGTTAAAGATCAGTCCAGGCATAGAAAGAAAGCAAGGTCATGAATGATTATCAAAGTATAAGGACCCGTGCGTAATTATACACAACAATAAGAAGAACACCGCATAGTTCGAGCTATCTCCAAGCTCCAGTCCTAGGCGACGATAGTGTAAGCAGTCATGCTGCTACAACGGCTCGTGCCATTCTATGGGCAAGTCGCGAAAAGTCTAAAGTAGTTTTTTAGATTTTTGACTTCTTAACTATAAATTGAAAGTGATCATGGTGACGCGGACGTCAACTGATTAGACGTTAGTATCGCGTATGGTAAACGCGGCAGCAAAACTCAAAATTAGGATGGGAGAAAATCAATTTGAATTAATATCCGGATACATGAGGACCATGTCTAACGACAGATGACTAATGAATAGGGAAGGGGTTCGCGATTTGTGTGTGAAATATCCAAAAAACAAATCATCGACGGGGCATATAAAACAAAAAAGGGCACCAGCCTTCGTTGGTAAAAGAAGATGATAACAGCCGTGGTCATAATTGATAAATAAATGAATAAAAATCATTCTAATGATAACACAAGTCGGAGAGCGTTAGTTGACACATTGCGCTGTTCTACCATTCCAGTAGGTTAAGGAGATCTTTGTTAGAACGAATGTACGGGGAAGAAATAGTGATATTACTGCATTGATGGTAAGAATAGAAATGTGACCGAGGATATAGATCTCATTTTAGTACGTTAAGCATAAAATGGAAAAGTTGGAAGACTATAGTTCTTCAGACCAGTTTGACTGACTACATATGATTGATGTGTGGGATTGACTATGAAATAGACAGCCATTGGAGGAGTAGATATATTCACGAAGATTCGGATTATTTTTCGATTGTGAAAGTAGATAGAAAAAGGGAATAAAATACGGCGTCCAAGAAATAGCAGTTTTGAAAAAATATAGGAATTATCTCTATTAGATTAGAGTATCACAAGAAATACTGAGTGAAGAGTGAACGTGAATAGAATATTTAAAGCGAATATATAGACCGGAGAGAGAATATTGGAGAAGTATGAATGGAGGTGGAGTGGTAGGAGGAACCGAAGATTGAAGTTTCGAGATCGGATGTTAACAAAACACAGCTAAGGAAAGGGGACAAAAAGATTTTGAAAAAAGAATAAGAAATGCAGGATAGAGGAAGGGATCTTAATAGAGACAGGGAAGGAGCGACAGGAGATTCAGGAAGAAGTATGTTCCGTTAATAGGATTAACCAGAGGCGTCAAAAGGGAAGAAGGTAAGTCCGTGTGATGGAGTTAAGAAGTATTGAACGAAAGGTCAGATACGAATGTAACAGGGGGATGAAAGATGGTCGTAACTTGTGATGATAAAATGTGCGTGGGCTGGTGTATGCAAAACACAATTAGAAATGTATCATGACCATGCTAGGGGTCCACGATTCATTCTACGCTCATTTGGCTGAATTCTTTTAAGGGGGTGTTTTTATACGAATACAAATTTGTAACTTGCCCGCAGGTTTACAATTATCTCTTCTGTAATACACTAAACTTGGTAAACCCCGTTTCTTGTTAAGCCTAATTTCCGTTTTACCTTGGCGGTAGCGTCTCTACTGTTTGTGCCCACGCCTTCGAGTGTGGGCGGGGAGAAGCGCAGGGTAATCAGTGCTATTGTGAGTAGGGTGCGATTATTCATCATAGGAAATATTAATAGCTCTAGGTCTGGTTCTTTTAGCTTCGTATTGTCTTGACTTAAGGGTTGGCAATTCGCATTGCACACGTACAATCAATAGCTAGGGTCAGGTTCTGATATCCCAGAAGGTGGTGAAATATCTTGAGAGGGTGTTTATTTATCAATATATAATAAGATTATAGTTTATTACTATATAGTATATTGTTCTTTTGTATGAATACAATATATAATAATACTTATATATATATATAATTAATTATATAATTAATTATATATATTTATGAATTATTTATATATATAATATAATATATTATTATATATATAATATATACACTATAAATGATAGGGCAATTGTGAGGTTTATGCATTTAAATTATGTATATATATATCTAGTGATTATTATCCTATTAAATACTATATCGATTAATTTATTCAGTGAGTATAATAATAATTTAACTGAGCTCATTTCGTTATAATTTCGATAAACAGTAAAGTTTAATAATCCTGGAACTCATTAAATACAGAGTATATTAATATACTAATTATAGTATGAACATATACGTTAAGGAGTTAAAATTGTTCCCGCTAACTCATCCGTTAAACCGTTACCTTAATTTACGAGTTATAAAATAATTTCTTACCAGATTTTAAATTTGTACTAGATATCGATTTCGATAACAGATAAACTTCTTTTTTCAATATTTCCTAAACGCTCCTTCAAGTGGCTTCAAATGTGTTTATTCTAACACGGTTATTATCCCGGTTCAGTAATGTTTAACATGTTTTCTTGAATGTTGTAATTCTTTGGCTCGCTGAAGAAAAAAAGATAGTGACTGTTGCCTGTTCAATGTATCATTAACTTCCTATCGTTCAGTTACTTGAACTTGCTTCTTTTGTGACTAGTTAAAATATAAGAACGTTGGCCTAATTAAGCGTATGTAATTTATTAAAGATAACACTTATACATTTTGTATCTTAAAACAGTCGTAACTTGGTATATCCTAATTATTTTTACAAAAATATACTTTAAGTATTAATGTAAGGTATTTACGCTAGGGAAGTATTCTTCGGCAAGCGGCAAAACAGTATCTGCTAGGTCAAAGTGCCTAAATGTATAAGCTCTGAAATGATTAACTATCATTATTAATATTGTTAGGGATATTATTTATTTATAATTAATATGTATTTATTATGTTATGTCTTGCAATCTTTATGAATATTTGTGAAACAAGGCTTTATAAAAAATTTTCTTTTTCCGACTTACTAGTTTACAACCAGAGATGTTAATATATAATATAATTATATATAATATATAATAATTATATGCTATGTATATTATATATATATAATTATAATTATATATTAGGTAATATATATATAATTAATATATTATATATTAATATATATAATATATATATATAATAATATATATATATAATATATATATAATTTTTTATTTAAAATAATTAAATAATCTGCAATCATAATAAAAGAAAATTAACAATTAATTATTATTACAATTCCTACATTTTTTGAAGACCGTTAACGATTAACGTTGACTTCCGTTACATTCTTTACCGATAAATGATTAACGTCGTTAATTTTTTGTTAACGATTAAGGGTTAACGGCGTTAACTTCTCATTAACGTTGCCCACCTTTGTATATTTATGTATAATAATAATTTGCAAAGGCAGGGTGCGAGGTCAGAAACTTTAGTTTCAAGAACCATAGAATACATACCGTTCAGCTGCACGTTTTCTTAGTATTACGCTAATTCAGAGAGAGTAGAAATGAAACCTTACGAATGAGTTGGAAGGAGGAATAGCTCCGAAATTATCTAAAGTTGAATTGAAGGCAAAGGTATGAAAAAACTATTAAGCTTTAGCGGAAGATAAAGAGATCTTTAGTACCCGTCAGTAGAAACCAGAGTAGAGGATGAGGAAGAAACAAAGTTTTATTTGGTATTTTTAGTAAAATGTATAAGAGCATGAAGAAAATGAACCCAAAAAATCTCTGCATTTTCTACGTGAAGAATATGGAGTTCTTAGGATTAAGTAGGATAAATTTTGTACGATTCCGGGATTTAAAATGGGAAACATAACATTTTGGAGTTTGAAGAGCGAGCATGATTCCTGAAGGTATAATACCTGTGGCTAATTGCATGAAAACGAGCAGTTAAACTTAAACAGTAGAAGGTTTTAATACTTTGATTTAAAAGGGAACAGAACACGGACGGATGTGCCTCTCTTTTGTGAGAGGTGGAAATTAGAATGAAAAGTTTGATATTGTTGTATATATATAATAATATATATATTATATAATATATATATATAGTATATATAATATATTATTAATATATATATATTAATTATATATAATATATATTATATATATATATATAAAACTACCTTTTAACGTGCTTTATCTCCTATGCAGGGGGTAACACGGGGGGACCACAGGAAATCGAACTTTAAGGCCGGCTATCCCAAACCAGCGCCACCAACTGTTCGCAGTCAAGTTTTAATTCTTGCCCCCAGGTAGATAAAAACTCCAACTGCTACGCGGATGATTTGAACCAGCGTCCTCTCTTATGAGAGGCGGTGACTCAACCTCCCGTAAACGATATGATATATATATATACTATATATATATATATTTCTTTATTTATTATTTATAGTATATATATATATATATATATAATATACTATATATATATATTAATAATTATTATTATATATATATAATATATTATATTAATATATATATATATATAGTATATATATATAATTTCTTTCTTTTTCTTTATCCACACTCTTCTTCCCAAAGACTGGGAGTAAGTGCGCTACAAGCATCGGAAAGGAAAGCAGTAGGAGAGTATGAAACAAATGTCGAATAAGAAGCCCAGCCTTACCGCCCCCTCTGTACCATTTTAATTAGATGAAAACTCGTCACAGACAGAAAATCCACCCTAGAGCTTCATGGGGACCGCGACGGCCTCACTAATGGTAAATCGTTCAATGTAAGGGTTCAGTACTGGCCCAGATGGGCACACCATGCCCCCCTAAAACCCGCCTTATTCCTATCATGCAACCTTTATTCTCGCCTCTGCCACTCACATTTCGTTCCTTCAGACATTCGTTCACAGCTCGATCCACCTGTTCTCTTTCGGTCCCCACGGTCGGTTGCCAAACAGCACTCACCAACTATACATCCGCTTAACACACGGCTATCATTCAGCCTTTCCACATGACCAAACCATCTCAACTCTTTTCATTATTTCTCCTCAGTTTTCTGCACCTTATCACCACACAATTCTCTAATAAGTTCATTCCTCAATTTTTTTAATTTTCTCACACGCACCTTGTTTAAGATTGTCACATTCTGAAACACATTGAACTTAGATCTATACTTCTTATTCCAGACCATAGTCCTCACTTACCATACAAAACATCCAGGTAAAACAATACCTATGTAATGTACCCTAGCGCACTCAAGACTTAGTCCCTTACATTCACCAACGATTTAATTGCACAGCAACTCCTGCCATTAACACTCCCCTTCTACACTCTGCTTCATCCGTTCCCTCTCATCCAACACATACCCTAAATATTTAAACTCAGACATTGCTCCAGCTGCTTCACCTACTCCTTATGCATCTAACATAACCTCACCTGAGGACTGTCCTCACTCACAACATAACCTTACTCTTATCTACGCTACGTTTACTTTCAAACCCCTCTTTTACATACCCTGCCAAAATCTCTCTGACCAATCCTCTCAAACTCTCTTCAGATCCGCCACACGAACCAAATCATCCGCATATAATAGGTAGGGCACCTCACACTTCTCCATCATTCTAAACACCATTTCCTGCCATCCCACCCTCGAATTCTTTCATAACCCCATCCATATACAAATGATAACCAAGGAGAATAACACAACCCTGTCTCACTCCTCTATTAATACCTAAAACCAATCACCATTGACACCATTTATTCTAACAAGCTTTCACTATCGTCATACATACTTTTGATTCAATTCAGAAGCCTACACTCAACACTATATATCCACTTAACCAGCCATTGAGCTTTCCTATTAATCTATCATACGCCTGTTGCAAATCCACAAAACCAAAATATAATTTATTCTTCTTCTCCTCATTTTCTCAAACTCATCTTCTTTCAATGTAAAAGATTTGATCCACACCTCTCTACCACTCCAACGCACCTAAGTTCTTCAACCAAACGTCCTTCAGATCACTCGACGCAAACTCTTTCGACCAAAATGCCAGCATATACCTTCCATACAAACACTCAATAAACTTAATTCCCTATAATTTCTACAGTTCCCCTTTTCTCCCTTACCCTGTATATAAGGGTTACTACATTTCCCCTTAAACATATATAGGGATACTATACAATCAATAAACGCTTTGTTACAACAACTTTTAAATCCAATCAATCACATCTCGCCTCCTGCTCTTGATCATTCACCAGTAATTTCATCTATACCTGCAGCCATTTACCATTTTTCAACCTCCTCTTACTAAAACCTCATCCCCAAATACCTATTCTTTCTATACCAAACCCACACACATTCACTAACACCTCATCATTACTGTTAATATTGTGCAGATTTTCAAAGTGTTCCTTCCAAACTTCCCTCACATCCCATTTTTATCAGTTCAAATGCACCATCCCTATTCATTATTCTAGCAGATTCCCTTATCTCATTCTTAACCTTTCGGCGCTTCCTTTCAGAAGAGCTTCCTATTACCTTGTAAGTCCCCATTCACCCTCCTTCGAAACTCTTCATTTACCTCTTTGTTCTCCTACGTATGCATCTTTTTAGTATTTCTTTTTCTCCTTATGATAATTCCAAGCATCTTTCTTTTGAAACTTCATCATTTGCTTTAAATACATTCAACCACGCTTCCTTTTTTTACTCCTAAAACCGCTTTCATCACCTCTTCATTCCACCAATTCGCTGTTAACATTCTTATTCCTACTTTAGCACATCAAATCACTTCCTTTATATGTATCTATATATATATATAAATATATATATATATTTATATATATATAATATATATATATATAATATATATATATATATATATATATATATAATATATTATATAATATATATATATATATATATAATATATATATAATTAATCTATTATATATATATATATCAGAGCTGGGCGTTTTGCGCCTATGGCGCACTATCATTTCGTAGAGCATAGGCGCAACAATTTTAAAAAAGGCGAATAAGCATAGGCGCACAGCCAATCTCTGCGCCTATAGCCGCGCTTATGAACAGGAAACAAAAGCATTTTTTTTTTTTTTTGACCTTAAAAAGTTAGAACTTTCGAAGCATGGCAAACTTGTATCATTATAAAAACCAGTGTAAAACTATATATATATATATATATAATTATATATATATATATATATATTATATAATATATTATATATATATATATATCTATCTATAATAACAGTATATATACTAACTAGTTCAGTAGTTTCTTAACTATCAAATAATTGGCAACTAATGGTTCTGAAAATTTGCAACTTCTGCAAGCGCTCGTGCTGGACCTCCTGGGCAAACAAATGGACCACAAGGACATGGAGCAGGAAGAGGACGTGTAGATTTAGTTTACGGTGTTTTTAATTAACCAAAAAATTAACAAATGTGGTTTTTTCCCTTCCTTATACAAAGCTGCTTTTCATTATGCACTAAGTTTACTTTACAAATAATTAGCGACAGGTATGGCCAGCGAAAAGTCGCATTGAATGTGACACAAATCCAGGCGCATAGGCGCTAATGCACTACGGTCCGGCGCCATAGGCGCACTAAAAAAAAATTATATGGCGCCCGAGCTCTGATCATATAATATATTTATATATTATATTATATATATATATAATAATATATATAATATAATATAATATATATTATAGTATAGTTATTTATATATAGATCTGTCTAAATACACTAATATCATTAAATACACTTTACTTTATTCGTAAACTGATATTTTTTATGAAAATTTGTACCAAGAACAAATAACGTCGCCAACTTCCAAGCTAGGGGGGGGGCAGCTTAAATTTTATAAGCTTATATATATAACCGGTTATATATATATATATATATATATATATATATTATTATATATATATATATATATATATAATACACTATATATATATATAATATATATATATATATATATACCCTATATATATATATAATAAATAATATATAAATGATTATATATTATAATTTATTAATAATTTCCTTTTTTTTTTTCCAAGACTGGGAGTAAGGTGCGTTACATGCATCGGAAATGAAAAACAGTAGAAGAATATGACAAAGGTCGAAAAGAAAGCCAGCTTACGCGCCCCTCGTACAATATATATATGAAACTCGTCGGCAGTCAATAGAGGACGCGATCCCTAACTATGGTAAAATCGTCCAGTAGTACGGGTTCATCCCCCCCTGGCCCAGGTGGCCACAACCTCCCCTCACAACACCCGCCATTCTCTTCCTATTATGGCACCTTTCTTCTCAGAGATATAACTCTCTCCTGAAGACATTCCTTTACTGACTCAATCCAGTTTTCTTCGGTCTCCCAAGATCGGTTCCAACAAAATAAACCGCTTAACAACGCGACACATTCATCCTTTCCACATGAACCAACCATCTTCAACATACTTCATTTATTCTCTCGTTTACCCATTTATTCAAACCACGCAACTCTAATACGTTCATTAATCAACGAGTTATCCTCATTTTGTTAATATTTTTATACAACAACCCTAAGATTGTATACTGACACTTGCAACTTTAGATCTAACTCTCTCTAATTCCAGACATAGTCTCACTACTATAACCCAATAAACAAGGTACACATACCCTCATGCAGACCTAGGCGCACATTCAAGATTAGTCCTTTTACTTCACCAACGATTTTAAATTGCACAGCTATCTTCCTGCCATTAAATATAATACTCTGCAAAATCATCCGTTCCTTCTCATCCAACATACCCTAAATATTTATAAACACCTCGACACTTGTTCCATGCTGCTCACCATCTCTAACATATAACTTCACACTGAGAGGATAAAAAAATCAACCAAGAGACACTCCTCTATCTAGCGTTTTACAATTTTCAAGAACCCCGCATCCTTTTATACAACACTGCCAAAATTCTCGTCAACATCTCTCAAACTTTCTTCAGATTCGCCACAAGAACCAATCATAAGGAAAAGAAATAGGTGAGGCCTCACGATCATACTCACGTCCATCTCTCCAGTCGATATCTAAGTCGGACCAGATTGTGCCGGGCGCAACCCGTTGTCCGTCATAATAATATATATATAACCACCCCATCCATATACCAATTGAATAACACCAAGGGGGAGACATAATTCACAAACCCTGTCTCAGCTCCGCTATTAACTAAATACCTTTGAGCACCATTGAAACTACCGCAACAAACCATATTAATGCGACAATCATTTAAGAGGATTATGGATACTACCACAACAACCATATAAATAATGAGACAATCATTTTTGAGTAAATTCATAGTTTTATTACATCCTACTGTATCCAAATAAAACCTAAATACAATTTATTCTTTCTTTTTCCCCTCATTTTCTCAATCATGTTTTTCAATGTAAAGATTGATCCACACATCTGATCTACCACTCCTAAACGCACCTTGTCTTGTTCTTCACCAATCAGTCCTCCAAGTCATCTCGACGCACTTTTCGACCAAAATACAGAATATACTCTTCCTTACAACACTCAATAAAATTTTTCCCCCCTATAATTTTCTACAGTTCCCCTTATCCTCCCTTACCTTATATAAGGGTACTATTACTGCCTCCTCCAATTCCTTGGAACTATAATACCCTCCATAAACGCTATTATTATTGCTTTTATCCAATCATCACGATCTCGCCTCGTTCTTGATCATTTCACCAGTAATTTATTTACCTGCAGATTTCATTCTTCAACTTTCTCACTCTAAACCCATTACCTCCTCCTTGCTAATAACCTCATCCCCAAAATACCTATACCCATAAAAATTAAGAATTAAGAATAATTTTTAATAATAATCACAGACTTCACAGTACTATGTAGTATGTAATAATTTAATGTATAATACATATATAATTAAAAGCATTGGACCCAGGACAGATCCCACTAATCCAACAATTATTAATAATAATAATTAAAAAGTCGCATTGGCAACCTCTAGAATGTCCCCCGTCAATCCATTATAGTTAATAAATAATAATAATTCAGAAGCTACATGGGCTTATCTAGACTGTCCCACTCCCAGTCAACCCGTAATAATTAATAATAATAATTAAGAAGCTGCATTAACCCCTCTAAAATGTCCCGAGTTAATTCCAGAATATATAAGAACTAATACTTAAGCCGCCGCATGGTCCTATTTAGACTGTCCCAGTCAATTAACAAAAATTAATAATTAAGCAGCATTAGCCCCTTTAGAATGTCCCAGTCAACCCATAATAAATACGAATAATACTTAAGAAGCCGTATGGGCCTATCTAGACAACCAATAATAATTAATAATTAAGAAGCCACATTGATCCCGCTAGAATGTCCCAGTCAACTCATTAGGTATAAATAAAAATAATTAAGAAGCCGCATGGTCCTTTTTAGACTTTCCAGTCAACCCAATAAAAATTAATGAAATTGAGAAAGTTTTACCCAATATGAATATGCCCAGTTAACCCATAAAAATTAAGAATTAACGAATATTTGTAATAATAATTAATGTAATTAATGAATATTATTTATAATTAAGAAGCTACATGGGCCTACCTAGACTGTCCCAGTCAACCACAACCATACCCCCCTCACAAAACCCCGCCATTCACTCCTATTATATAACTTTATTCTCGCCTCTGCTAAACTCGCATTTCTCTCCTTCAGACCTTCGTTTACTCGACTTATCCACTTTTTCTTCGACCCCTCCCCCCCTAGCCGGTCGATTCCCAAAACACCACTATACATCCCTTTAACCAACCGACTGTCATCATCTGATCCTTTCACATGCCAAGACCAGTCCTCAAACGTACTGTTCATTCTAATTTCTCTCATGTTACCCCTTTCTTCAGACACATAAACCTCCTAATTATTACACTTCAATCCCCCTTTTTACAATTTCTTTTACCACCTAACATGCTCCTAAGATTGTCCATCGAATCACATTAAATCTTTAGACTGATTACCTCTTATTCCAGACCATCAGTCTCGGCTACTAGTACATTGATACAGGTAACAGCATAACCTTCGTGTAATGACCTAGATTCATGTCAACGACTTAACGTCCTTTTAACATGCACTAACGCTTTATTGCACATGCTACCTTTCGCCATTCAATCAACTTTCCTACTACATACCTAAATATCCGTTCCCTTTTATCCAACATATATTCCTAAATATTTAACTCAGACATACTTGTTCCAGCTGCTCACCATCTAAACATAACTCTATATATTATAATATATATTATATATATATTATATAAATTATATATAATATATAAATATACTATAGTAATTATATATATATATATATATATATATATATATATAATATATATATAATATATAAGTAAAAAAAAAAAAAAAAAAAAAAAAACTACCTTTTAACGTTTTTAATCCCCTTCGGGGTAACACGGGGGGAACCACAGGAAATCGAACTTAAGGCCGGCTATCCAAACAGCGCCACCAACGTGTTCGCGGTCGAGTTTAATTCTCGCCCCCATGGTAGATAAAACTCAACTGCTACGCGGAGGATTTGAACCAGCGTCCTCGATCGTATGAGAGGCGGTGACTAACCTCCTGCGCCACGAGGCGTTATATATATATATATATATATATATTTTTAATAAAAAGAACATAGATTTAGCCGAAAGGTAAGAAATTATGCTCTCTGGGATTGACACCACCGCCGTGTTGCGAATGAGAGGACAATATACCAGATGCTTTACCACTGGATTGTCCTCATTCGCAACAAGGCGGTGGTTCAATCCAGAGAAGGCAGTAAATTTCTTTACCTTCCCAATATGTGTTCTTTCTTATTTAACATCTTAATCTAATTGCGCTTCTAATTAATATGCAATATTTATTATATATATGTATATTAGGCTAATATATATATATTATATATATTATATATATATATATATATAATATAGGTAATATATATATATATAAACTATGTAAACACATTACTTTTATCGTTGAAGCCCTATTGAGTATTCGCTCGGAGGCGAATCTAGTCGGTTTCTACCCTTTCTCACGCCACCCGGATTATTTCTTGCTGCGGAATCAAACTATTTAACTATAGTAAACACAAACATCATCACATAATATTCACTTCTATCTATCGCTCTCGTTAATTTAGTTATTACTGGGATTCTAATGATATTTTGTGTTATGATAGTTTTCAAAATTAAACTATGTAAATCTATAAATTAATAAGGAAGATTAAAATAAAATAGTTTATTAAAAATCTATAATTTGACACCACGGACAGACTCTAAGAACAGTTGAGTGCCATTCTCGCGCACTCTCTCTCTCTCTACTCTCTCTCACTTCTTAGATGTTTCCGCGCTTCTCATCGTGTTCTCACACTCACACTCTATTATAAATATTACTCACTCACGCTCAAGCTTTAGTTTGAAATTACCCCCACACGGTTCTCACACACCAACTTTTGCACTATATATTGCCTATCCCTAATATGCTTGACGAAAGAAAACTCTGCTGTTCCTTCTCTAGTTTCTGCAAAATTAATAGGTTTCAATTAGACGCAACTTTAGCTAAATTGGAACAATGCAGAGGTTTCATGTTGTCTAATTCTTTAAAATTATCCCAGAGAGAGTACTGCAGCAACCTCAGAAAGGCCTTATTAAATTTTATAAATTTAAAAGCCAGATTATTATAAAACTCGCTATAGACTTTACAACGTATGCAGCAATATAACATCACATTAAAAATTTCTTGTTGCTGATTTGAAGGAATCTTCAGCTCTATTAACTTCTCAAAAGAGTCTTCATAGTGTTCAGCGCCTTCTGTGAGAACGTAAAGAATATTGAGCCTCGGAGGACGTGTCATGTGTAATTTAGCAGCCTTTTTCATAAATTTTTCACTATAACCTTCTTCAAGACTCTTGACCTCGGGTTCAAGTGATGGATGGTCATTAACTTCATCTGAAGACACATTTCTTTCTTTCAACCCACTAGCCCATGGTGCACCAACTATCCACCATTTTCCAACCAACTTAGATTTCACTAAGTCATCCAATGATACTTTCATCTCGGATGTCCGACACCCTTTTCTAATAAACCCTTTCATCAAGGTTTTCAAGTGCTGACTATGAGAGGGATCATAATTGGGAACTTTGGACATGTTATTGTTTCTAATAGCTGTTAAAATCTCGAGCATAAATTTGACACGACTAAAAGAATTGTTTGAATCTGAAGAGGAGCATTCACTGGCCTTCACATTTACTTCAGAAATTAAAGATTTTAGGGCTAAAGGATCATCCTTGCGAAGAGTGAATCCAACACTCTTTAAGATCAACAATATAAGATCAGCCTGAAGGAAAATAAAAAATAAAATATATATATATATACTACTCTATGATATATATATACTATATAACTACTCACATATAATATATATATAATTACTATATATATATATACTAATTATATCATATATATTTATATATATATATATATATATATACTTATAATATATATATATAGACTCACTATATACTATATATATATACTTATTATATATATATATATTATTGTATATAATACTAATATATATTATCACTACTATATATACTCTACCTCACCTACCCTACCTTACCCCCCTATATATAATATATACCTATATATATATATATATATAATATATATCACTATATATACTATTATATATATATATACTATCATAATACTATATTATACTATACTCACTATAAAACCGGAAAGTAACGAATGCCGTACTTCCATCCCGTACTTTCTGCTTTGACTGACATTAATTTCGTTATGAGATACTCCAATTTTGTGTATTATTAAATTTCATTTATTATTACATTATTATTAAAAAACATACTCTCATGTAAGACACTAGCGCACTCAAGACTGTATCCCTTTACCATCCAACAACGCATTTACATTGCAGACCAGCCACTTCTCGCCATCACACTAACTTCTACTACCTCCTGCTCATCCGCTCCCTTCCATCCAACTATATACTAAATATTGAAACTCAGACACTTGGTTCCAGCTGCTCCAATACCTAACATAACTTTCCACACCCGAGGACTTTCCTCACTAACAACCATAACCTTACTCTTATCTACGTTTACCCTTAAACATCTTCTACACATCCTGAAAAATATCTCTAACCAACCCCCAACACCTCTCTCACACTTTGCTACACACAACCAACTCATCCGCATATACTCAAACTCGGTAGGGCACCCTCCACTCACATCCATTCTCCTCATTCTAACACCAATTCCTGCCACCCACCTCTAATTCATTCATAAACCCCATCCAATATAACCAATTGGACATACCAGAAGACATTTCACTCTGCTCCTCTGCTATTAATATAAACAAATCACTTTCCACTCCATTTTTCCATTACACATGCTTTTACTATCGTCATCATAATTTGATTCCATTACAAGCTTTACCACCACCATATATCTAACACTTGCATAAAGCTCTCTTTTAATCCATATCATATAGCTTTGCAAAATCCAAAAAAACTAAATCAATTTTTCTCCTTCTCCCTCATTTTATCAATCATTTGGTTTCAATGTAAAATTTGATTACACATCCTTTACCACTTCCTAAACGCACCTTGCTTCTCCAAATCAGTCCTTCAGTCATGACGCACTTTTTCGACCAAAATGGTGTAATTCTTTACTCCCTTAATAAACCTAATTACTCTCTAGGTAAACAGTCCACCTCTTACCCTTATATAAGGGTACTATTACTGGTCTCCTCTAATCCTTCGGAACTATACCCTTCATAAAACTTTTGTTACATAACTTCCAAATCCAATCAATCACCATCTCGCCTCCATTCTTGATCATTTCACCGGTAATTTCATCTATACCTGTAGATTGACCATTCTTCAACTTCCTCGCTCTACCAATTACCTCCTCCTTACTAATGACCTCATTCCCAAAATACGTATTCCTTCTTGCACCATCAAACCCACACACATTCACAATCAACTCTATATTACTGCCAATGTTATGCAGATTTTTGAAGTGTTCCCATCACACTCAATTCATCAGCTCTCTCTCTCTCAAACAAAAACTCCTCCTCATTTTTCCATAATTATACTATCCATCCCTATCCTCTGTAATTTATCAAATCATGTGACTATCAATAATTTCAATATTAAGAGCTTTTGAATAATAATAATAATAAAAAAAAAACTACCTTTTAACACTAATAATAATAATTAATAATAATAATAATAGACACTTACTTCATTTTCTATATTGGCTGATAAAACTGAAATGAGCAATCCTGATCTTGTATCAACCTCTCACGAGTCAAAATTGGTGTTACAAGGGTTTCAAAAAGAATCTTTGTTAACGTATCATTCATATCATTTCTGCCGTTGGAATGATAATATGCTTCAATTTGACTAAGAATTCCTGCTATGCTGCTTTCCACAATTCTATTTAACTGACCTTTCAATTTCTTTTGTAGTTCAACCATTTTTGAGTTGTTATTAAGAGCCGTTAGCTTTCTCATTGATGGAGATACATATATACCATCATCTAATTTATCATTGTCAGTTTTAACAATGTTCCCATCCTTGTCTCTAAGTCTACCATATATGTCCTCATGATACTCTTTTGCTTCTTCGGAAGTGAAAAAGAAACATGCTTCTCTAACTTACTATTGTTACCATTACCTAGTTTATTTTTTCTGCAATTAGACCCATTTTTCTTTAATATAGAATTCTTGCGTGTTGCTGTATCACTTTCAACCTCAAAGGATTCTTGATGTAATATTTTTAAGTTGTGCGATTGTTTATTAGTCGGTGACTCAATTTCCTCATTTTCATTTTCACTTAGTATTTGACTTCTTTTAAAGTTTCTATTGCAATCTTTTTCAGCTTCATTCTCCTCTCTGTCTGATAAAATACTTTCACTGTGTGACTGACTGTTAATTATTCTAGACTTCTTACATTTCTTATTTTTATGAACAAGTTCTCCAGATTCACCTGAATATTCAATATAATCATCAACAACAATAAAGTCATCCAAATCTGAATCCTCCTCCTCCTCTTTCCTCTACTCTTAACTTGTTTTCATAAAGGTCAAATATGCTGTTGATTGTTGGTGGTTAGTTAAAACTGGAACATTCATTTGAAGTTAAACATGATCCTAACTCGAACATTATTTCCTCATCATTATCTTCCAGTTGTATAACATCATCATCATCATCATCATCACAGGGTGGGCAAAAACCCAACCCACTGGGTTAATTAACATAGCTTTTCTTATATAGACAAACTACATGATTCATAACATATATATAATTTATAGTATATATATATATTGATATTATATATATATATATATTATATAGATATAGAGAAGACATTCTCTCATTATAATATATATATATATATATATATATATATATATACAATCATATGGGGAATAGAGCCTGTGGGGGGAAAAGTGGTCACTCAATCTTTCCCTTTTTTCAGGAAAAATTTGTGAAATTTTTTTTTTAAAAAAAACTAAGATTTACCAAAAGCAAAATATAATTCTGATAAAAAAAAATAACAGGAGAAACTAAATTTCGAAAGTAAGTTTTCATACAAAATATTGTTAATTTTCCTTTTAGTTTTTAAGATATTAATGTTTTTCAAGGTTGGGGTATAAAGAGCCACCATGTGGGGAAAAGGAGCCATGTTTTATTTAAAGAAATTTATTTTTATAATATAATTACAGTACTTATTTATTTTGCATTTATTTTGTATTTACATATATGGTATAACTTATATTTTGAAATGTATATTATTATTATTACTATCATATATTTCATTGTAAAAAAATATTTATATATATATATATTTTTATAGATGCCCAGAACATACAAGTAAAAGAAAGTGTCCAACGACTAATGTACTCCCAAGAGGACATGATGAGGTCAGTTGTGGATGTAGAAGAGGGTGATGGTATCCGCGAAGCAGCTAGAATTCACAAAGTTCCGTACCAAACCCTTCAAAAACGTGTACATGAACTCATACAAAGGGGTGGGGTAAGTGGCAGACATCCAGCCCTGCTTCAGTCTGAAGAAAGAATAATTGCAGATCATGTTATCCTCCTTGGAATGTATGGTCTTGCATTCAGCAAACAAGACCTTACAAACTTTGTTAAACAATTTCTGGATAGTAACAAAAGATTTGTCCCAGAATTTAAAGACAATTGTCCAGGGCGAGAATGGATTTATAGTTTCTTGAGAAGGAATGCAAATATTACACAAAGACAATGCCAAAATATATCATTGAAGCGTGCTGCTGTAACTGTAGACATTGTGTCTAAATACTTCATTCATTTAAAAGATTCACTTGCAGGAGTTGACCCAAAATATATTAATTATGATGAAACCAACTTGAGAGATGATCCTGTTAGTGTGTTTCTTTTATTTGAAAAAGGATGCAAACATCCAGAAAGAATATTGAATACGGTAATGACATGTATATCTGTTATGTTTGCAGCAACAGCATCTGCCACATGTTAAGCCCATATACAAAAGGGAAAGAATGCTTGATTCTTGTTGTAGATGGATCCATTGGGTGCAGGTATAATGTAAGCAAGAGCCAGTAGTTTGACAGTATCATATTTCTGGACTTTATCAGAAATATCATAATACCCTTCTTTAGAAAAGAACCAAAGGTTTAAGACAAAAATATTGATTGGTGACAAGTCATATATCCCTTGAAGCGGTGGAAATGTGTAATGAATATAACATAAAATTCGTTTTCCTACCTCAAAATTCCACACATCTGCTGCAGCCTCTATATGTTTTCATTGAATGAAAGTAAAATAGAGGAATTCAAATTGGGAATTGGCTGTACACTAACAATCTTGCCAAAGCCTGACTTTCCACCCCTACTTCTCAAGTTATTAAAGGAAATGGAAATTAAGCTTCCAAATTTAATCAGGAGTGGATTCAAAGCATGCGGAATCTACCCACTCAACGCTAGCACTGTCATAAAAAAGATAACAGTGACACCTACAAAGTAATTTAAAGCAAATACAATATCACCAATATTAATTGACTACCTAGGGGACCAGAAACAAAATATTGATACAAGAAAGAGAGGTAGAAAGACAAATTTAAAACCTGGATAATCACTTTCCCCATGAACATTTTGCCGGATTAGCAACTTCCCATCCAAGTAATGAAAGTGAAGCAACAACTTCCGATGAAGGCAATGAAGGTGTTGCATCAAACTCCCATGAGGACAATGGAGGTGAAAGTCTATGTGCTACTTCAAATCTAAAATGAGATGAAATTTGTCTTAGTTAAATAAGAAAATCAAATGAAAAAAATATACCATTAGGATTCTAAACATAAATGAAACAACAGAAACATATGACAAAATTTTTTAGGAAAAGTGAGGGACAAAAAAAACTTTTTTATTTTAAAAAACCAAACACTTTAGATATTTTAGAAATTAAAAAACATCAAATTGTTAAAATATTGAAAGTAAAAATAATCCTAGAATCCTTACAGATAGCTTTCAAAATCTTGCAGCTCATTAACCTTTATTATAAAATTTTACAAAAAAAAATTTTTTTTTCTCTTCTTAAATGTATTGAAAAAAACATATTTCACCCAGAATGAATTTTTTTTATAAATGTTATTGAATATTCTTAGCATGTTTAAATATCATTTCTTACAATGGTAAATAATTTTACATAAAAATATTTTTTGAAAAAGTAATTTTTTTTTACATTTATACTTGTAATAAAACTATTAATAATATATCAAATAAATAGCTACATGTTTTTTTTTACCCAAAATATTTTAATATACTCTATTATACTTGTACTATCTATTGATATTATTAATAAGCACTATTTAATAAACCAAACCTAAATAATATGCAGTGACCCTTTTTACCCACAAAAAAAAATTTTACACTTACAATTTTCAAAAATTTTAAAAAAATATTAAGGTGCATATTTCCAAAAACGTTCTTAAGTAAAAAAAAACATCTAGGAAGGTATTATCTCTGCACAAAACTTTAACTTAGTTCATCATCACACATATGCTTGATTTTTGTACTACATATAGTTAATTTACATTTTGGCTCTTTTTCCCCCCATTTGACGATATATAATATATATATACTAATACTACCTCTATAGTTTTAATCCAACATATATTTACTATATATTATATATATATATATATTATATATATATTACTTACACTCACTACTATAATATATATATATTATATATATATATTTATAGTTATATAATACTATATTATATATATATCAAATAACTAACAAATAATAGCAAATGCTGCTGAAATTTGGCTCAATTTGACTATAGAAGAAAAGTTAAAGAAGAAATTTTAAGAAGATTTAAAGCTGAAATTGGCCATTGTCAACTTTTTAGCAAATTTGACTCATCCATTATATCAAGGTACCCTATTAATTAACAAGATTAAAAGCAATATGGAAGGCGATGTGAACTCAAAATATAAGAAAACTCTGGTACATGAAATTTGACAATTTACTGTATAAAGTTATATATACTTATTTTGCTATAATAAATTAGTACTTTTTCTCATAATATAGGAAAACTTAGTAGTCAGAGCAAGGAAGCTGAAAAAAAATGGTTTGCATGAAAATACATCCAACTATGTAGCTGGATACTTTTCTTTCCAACTCACAAGATCCTTCTTCATTTCCCTCACATTACTTTGGAGAAACTTTTCTGAAATCTACAACAGCATCAGATTGGCGCTGGAGAATGATAAATTTAAAAGAAGGGAAAATGAAGAAACTTCCAGAAATAATTGCAGACTTTGAAATCCTTTTGCGTTTTTTCTTCTCACCTTTGGTCAAGTTCACAAAAGTGAGAAATAGGTTGGGATTGAAGACGGCAGAAAATGTTGTGACTTATATATAGTATATATATAATATATATAATATAGTATATATATTATATATAATATATATATATATTATATATATATATATATAATTTTATATATATATATATATATATATTAATATATACTATAATATATATAAAACGGTATTTATATATTATATATATATATATAATTATATATAATATTATATATATTATATATATATAATATATATTATATATATATATATATACTATAATAGTAGTATTATATTATATAGGTATTTAAGAAACAAGGAAAATGATTACAATTATGATGATTACTAAAATCATATCCAAATTTCAACTTAATATAAAATTATATTGGTTACGTATCTTTTGTTTAGAATTATATACATTAAATTTTTTCCTTTTTTCATTTTTATTTCATAATAGACCATAATTAATTGGATTTTTAATTAATTCTTCTAAAAACTGTAAAAAAAAAAAAAAGTAAGAAATTAAACTAGGTTTTTACTGGAATTTTGCGTTAGGGTTTTTGGATGCCCACCCTGCATCATCATCATCATTTTCATCACTTGCCTCTTCAGCCTTGTCATCAATAAATGTATCTGGAAACTTCTTTTCAGTTTCTTCATCCAAGTCTATTTCGTCATCTGATTCACTTACTTTATCATTTTCAGAAGTTTTTTCCATTCTATTTTGCTCAGATATACTGTCATTGGACTTTGATTTACTAAAAACATCTTTATCTGCAGGATATTTTTTACCAATTGATGTCATTATGTCATTTTCACAATTATCAGCAGAGTTATTAAATATATGAACTTTACGTTTATACTTATCAAAATCACCATCTTCAATATCTTGCAAAATACTTCCAAAATCTTCAAAATCAATATGAAGCTTTGCTTTTTTACGAGCATTTAGACCTAGTTGTCTGGCATATTTATTAACTTCAATTTGATCTCGCATTTGCCCTTCCATAAGATCATTAAGTTTTTGTTTGTCCTTTATTAAACCATCACATTTAACATTATTAGATACTTTTGAATTCTTACTATTATTTTCTTGTTTTTCCATTTTCTGACTTTCTTTATTTACATATTCTTGAAGATTTGCAAGTCTGGCATTTGTCTTATCGGACATTTTGAAAGAGCTATTTTCATTTCTAGGATTATTTTCCTTCTTTTTAAAATTCTTAGATTTTTTCTTAGAATGTTTATTAGGTTTCCCTATGATATTATAATTATTAATATTCTTATTATTAGCAAATATTTTACCATTCAAAGCAGATATGATATCACTACAAATAGTGCTCTCATTTGTACTTGCTTTATTGTGTGTGATTTTCATAAATTTCACATCATCCTTACCAGCACACGCTTCTGTATTTTTTGATTTAGCACAATTAATTGCTTTATTAATTTTTCCCTTCTTCCTTCTCACTTGTCTTGCTAATTTTCTGGATGGACCTTGCGATTTCCCACCAGTTATTCCATTTTCAGATTTAGAAATATTCATTTTACCCATAGATAACTGAAAATAACAAAAGTTTAAATAATTAAATAAATAAAAATTTATTACCTGAACAAAAAAATATATATATATTTCTTACTATATTATATAAATATTTTCTGTAGTACTTCTTCCATTGGTATAAACTTTACCCAATTTATTTGAAAGATGCATAACCTTAACTCTCTTTCTTACTTAATATAACAAAAGCAAAGCTCATATTCAAAATGGAAAATTGGAATAAAGGATTTGAAATTAGATACTGTATGGCAGCCAAATAATCTTCACTCTGCTTTTGGGTCAATCCAAATGAAATGGTTCTACTCGAAAACTGGTTGTTCAGCCATTTCCAAAATAATTTATATTTTGCATCCTGTTAACCTTATAAGTTGACAGTTCAAAACAAAAACAAAAAATTTTATTCACACTGGTTTCAACAGGGTGGTTATTTTTGTATCTTTGAATAGGTTATACCGGTATATTGGCAGTTATAGGAGTTAGCTTCAACTTCAACAGCTCTGGTAATCCCTAGCGGAAATTATGAAATATTGTGATGTGAGGTAGCCTACTTTGTAAGGTACAATTTTAGTATTTAAACTTAGCTTCTAAATATATAGGGTACCTATTTACTTTAGTTTGACCATGACATGTGGCTTCTTACTATTTCTATATTTGCTGTGTTACTATGTTCCTATTCCTTCTACATAAATTTTTATATGTATCAGTTTTGTATCAAAATTGATGAAAATTTCATTTTTGGGGTGATTTTTAGGGGGAGGGGAAAGCAATTTATGTAAATTTTAAAATTTTGTCGAATGTTACAATGTTAAATAACAAAAAAATATGACCTTAAATCTTGCACTTTTTCAACATTGTTCAAAAATAACTCTGAAAAATTTGCCAAATTTAAAGCTCAATATCTCTGATGGGTAAATAGGCTACATAGAAGTCAAATTTAAATATATTAAATACTTTAAGCAGTGTTAAGCATTCAAAAAATTATCAACTGGTTCTCACTTAGTCTTAAAACTTAACTACTGAGTTAACTACTGGTTCACATATCTGAAAAAATTTTAACTATCAGTTCACATGAGCTGGTGCAAACTAGTTCTACATAGCTCACCAATGACTATAAGAAACTCCATACAAAATACCAAGTTCCAGACTCAAGTGGTTTAAGAGATACAGCCTTACAACAGTCCTTAAAAATGAATTACTTTTACATAGGTATTACAATGGACTAATTACTTCATAATATTACATGTTTTCATGGTAATTATAGTATGGTACTAGTTAGGCTTGAAAATGCAATCAATTGTCACATGGTTTCATTGTACCACTGAAAAGTGTGCTAAGAAAAGTTAGCCATTAAGGAAAGTTTTGATTTTTGAAGGAAATTTTAGAAAATATTTCATTAATTTTCATCTGTAGCTACTATATAAAATTATTGGGAAAGTTCTAAAATATAAATAGTGTTTTGTATTTCTGACCTGACTATTTGCTTTCTAGTGCCAAACATTGTCACTGCCACTATATAAACTTTTTTATTTTATTTTTTTATTTTTTTACAAGCGATGTGTTCTAATAAAAAATTTACATTAATCCTTTTTCTAAACAATACCAAAAGAAGAAAAAAGTTATTAGTTTGCTTGTTTTTAGTGAATTACAGAATTTTCAGGAAAAAAATAAACAAAAACTTTCTCCTCTTTATATTGATGTGTCAAGCATTCAAAGGCATGGCACATCATAGGAATATAGGCTGTAGAGCATAGAAAATACAGAGACAGTAAGAAGCCCCAGAGTTCTAAGAGGGAATGCATAACGCTGTCTGAAGTGATAAAAGTATCCTGCATTGGGCATAACTCACAGTGTTAGGTTTGGCTGGTACATCCTTCTGCATTCCATCACCCTCTGGGATGTCATTTTTGCATTTCATCATCTGAAACACAATTCTAGCATACTCTGGGCTACACTGGAGTGCTTGACTACCACCACCCTCCCCTTTCTTCACATGTCCCACACAGATTTATAAGCACATACTCAAATATTGCCTTTAAATAAAAAAAATATGGTAAAACTTAAATCTGTCAGATGTTTGGACTGGCAGCATCCCAACAATGCTCCTCATCCACTCCTTCCCTCATCACAACTTGGGAGTTGGCAACCTCCAGTGATGGGGTTGGTGCAGCCAAGAATTCAACATTGGCCTGCTCTGCTACACAAGTCTTTATTTTTGATTCATTTCCTTCCGCATCATTCAGCTTTTATTTTTCTAATTTCCACTTTGTTGAATATTACCTCTCTTCTAGACCTCACCTATTGTTCTTGACTAAACTCAGATTCTTGAGCACCGACAGCAAACCCTACTCTGTTCCCTACTACTGTCTCTATCCTCAATATTCATCCAAAGGCACGCAGTTGTGCATACATGCATAACGATGTTATTTGTTCTTGTTTCTATTATGAAATTAATTCTAAAAACTTTAAATGTATTTGTTAAACAAAAAAATAAATAAATAAATAAATAAAGGGTCAGAAAGCAAATTAAATAAATTATCATTAATTTATTTTAAAAAAATTCAAATATAAATTCAGAGCAAGGTCTACATCAGCGAACTTTACCACATTTGATGAATTATGTTGGAGTAAAATTTACTATATTTTGGTAAGTAAAATATTGATATTTGGTAAATCAATATATCAGCATTCAATATATTGATACATAAATAATTTTGTTTCCCATGTATGATGTGTTAATGACTGACATTAAAGCTAATCATGGGGTTGAATCTGTGTGGGTAGATATCCTTATGCATATTAAATCACACAGAATAGGGGAATTTTGTAGACCTCCTTACCAGAGTCAAGAATTAGATGTAGAAATGGTGAAAGAAATCCTATAAACATAAGAAATAAAGAAACAGTAAGAAGTTACGTAGACCTATCAAGACTGCCCTAGTCAAACTATAGTTAATATTTATCAAACACATGCTCAAGCAAAATGCACTTTTACATCGAACCCTTTGTCAATATCCTATATAGAGGTCAATATAATATATACAGTAACTACTAAAAACTAAAAACTAAAGAACTAAAGCTAAGGTACACTAAAACTAAAGCTAAGGTACATGCTAACTAGTTAACACTACAAGTTTTAATAAGTTTGTCATATCAGTAGTTACAACATGAAATTTTATCTTAATAAATAAAAATCTGCCAATTAGGCTTAATAGTCAAAATATGCTATATGATTCCCAAACTATCCATAAACATATCATGTCCTTTCTTAAATGTTGCAAGTGAGTCACACTCAACCACCTCCTGTGGCAAATCATTCCAAAAATTAACAACCCTGTTACTGACAATGTTTTCTTACACCAAGATGGCATGACTTCTTAATTTTCTTATTGTGTTCCCTGGTCTCCCATCCGTGGTATAATATAAAGAAGTTATTGATATCAGTATTATCAATAGATGTAAATAAATTTTGTTTCCTTGCATCATGTCCCCTCTAAGAAATCAACTTTCTACAGAAAACATTCTTAACTCCTTCAGCCTCTCCTCATAGCACTTAACCTCAAACTCAGAAATCACCTTGGTTGCTATGTTGCACTCTCTCCAGCATATCTATGTCTTTTCTTAAATTAGGGAATCAAACTTGTGCACAATACTCTAATACTGGTCTAACATAGCTATTATACAGCATACTTATAACTTCCTTGCTTTTGTAAATGACATTGCAACCAATTACACCTGACATCTTAGTAGCTTTATTCCTTGCTTCCAAACACTGATGGGTGTTTCAGATTACTGCTTTTAATCACACCTAAATCTTTTTCTTATTTCACAATCTCAAGCCATTCCTTATTCATATCATAGTTAAATCTTTTACTTTCAGAGTAACCTAGGTAAAGAACCTTACACTATTTACTATTAAAATTCTTTACTACTTATTTGCCCACCCAAGAAGTTTATCAAGATCATTTTGAATCTTTATACACCCATCATTATTCCTTTACTGAGGTAGCCACTTTGGTATCATCTGCAAACTTAGAAACCTTACATTTAATTCCCTAGTCTAAATCATGTATATATGAGGAACAATAGTGGCGCCAGTACTGAATCCTGTGGAAAACCACTCTACACTATTTCCCATGATGGCTTATTGCCCAGTAGTACACACTACCTTCTATTCCACAACCACTCTTTAATCCAATCACTCCACCTATACCACATTGCAATAACCTTTACATCAGTCTCATGTGGGGAACCTTATCAAAGGATTTGCTGGTCTAAATATATAATATCGGTAATAGTTTTGCTGAGGTAAATAAACTTTACGTAACTATCATAATCCCCAACGAATAATAAACTTAATTACAGACATGGTATCAAAAAATTCTGAAGTTTTTTTTACAGATTAGTCTACTTAATTATTTCATATTTTAATAAAATAGAAAAATACCTCGAAAAAAAATGTACAATCGCGTTTTTTAGATAACCTATCGCATTGTTTCTGATATTTTCAATCTATTATATATCATAAAAATAAATTTCTTTCGATAATTTTTTACGATTATCAACGATTCAATACCATAGTATATTTATACGGCTTAATAGCAAACCAAAGTTTAATATATTTAACATATATAACTTTGCCAAAGTAGTCAATTAAATCAAAATAAAAAATTTGTTAATATAATTATTTTCTACGACTAGAATATAAAAAAGGTAAATAATGCTCTCCTATATATATATATAAATATATATTAATAATATACCTGTATACTGTCCCATCATGAATACCCAACGTTTATAGTCATCTCGACACCCACCTAAGCCATCTACTCATATATATATAAATTATTATATAAATACTATTTATAATATATAATATATATATATATATCTAATATATATATATAGATATATATATATATATCAGCTTGCAAAATTTTAAATACTTGCAAGTACCAAGTACAAGTACATACTCTAGATTGTTTCAAGTACAAGTTACTCTAGAATTGTTCAATACAAGTACACATCAAAGTACTCAGATATTGTTCAGTAAAGTACAATACATGTATCAAGTACAAGTACTCTTATGAAAATATCCATATATTATATAATTATATATACTATATATAATATATATTATATAATATATATATATATATACTATAAATATAATATATTATATATATTATATACTATATATATATATAATATATAATATATATATATATTATATAATATATCATCATAAATCATAATCTAATATAGAGCGCATTCATCACAACCCATCTTATCTCCCAAGACTGGAGGCCAGGGCGTTAACATTATACCGGAAACATAAAAATAGTAATATGAAGCAAGTAGAAAAGAAAGCCCAGCCTTACCGCCCTTTATACCAATAGTGAACAGTGAGAGCCCGTCGCAGTCAGAAAAAATCCACCTAGAGTTCAAGGTGACCACGGAGAACCTTCAACTATGACCCTTCAAGTGGGTCTTTCCTGTCCCAGTGGGCTACAACCATACTTCACTCTCAACAAAAAACCCCACCTTCACCCTTATGCACCTTTCTTCGCCTCTGCCAAATTCATATTTCCTCCTCGTTCAGGCATCCTTTCTGACTCATTTCTACTTTTTCTCTCTTACTCCCAGCCGTCGATTCTCCATAACACATCTTACACCTAATTAACATTCCGTTTAACGACCGTCTGCATCTATCCTTCTAAACATGATCCAATACCAGTTCTCCAACGTAACTTTCCATTATTCTCTATTTACTCCAAATCTCACACACCAAAACAAACTCTTAATACGTCCATCATCATTTTAACATATTCTTTTCACACCAACCCGCCACCTAAGATATGTCCATCCTTGACACATTTGTAATTTATACTATACCTCTTTATTCCAGACATAATCACTACTATACATTAACACCGGTTACAAAATTACCCTCATGTTAAACCCATAGCGCATCAAACTTAGTCTTTATCAATCCACCACATTTAAACGGCACAGCCACCTTAGTGTCCTTCACATTTTCCTACTACACTATGCATCATCCGCTCCTTTCTGCAATCATATTTCGCTAAAGATTATATTAGTACCTACTTTTCTAACCCTCACATCTAACATCCACCACTTTCACATGTTCATCACTGAGTTCAGTTCCTTCACTCACAACAATAACCTTACTCTTATCTACGTTTACTTCGCACAAACCCTTCTTTTCACAACACCCTACCAAATCTCTTACATATCCTCCACAACCCTCTCTTCACTTATATCTTCTCCACACAAAAAAAACAAATCATCCTCATATAATAGTTATTCATTCTCCCTCTCATCCATCTCCATCATTCTAACTCTAACTCGCTTTTCAACAGTGCCTCTGCTTCTATATGACCTCATCCAAACAATGTATTCAGCGAAACATTACACTGTCAAGTGGAAGTGCGCTATTAATATAAAATCAATCACTTTCAGACTCTATTATTCCTACACACGCTTCCTATCGTCATACATATTTATTCTATTCAGAAGCTTACGACCAACACCATATCACTAACACTGCCATAGATTCCCTATATAAATCTCTAATATACGCCGTGCAAACCATAAATCCTTAAATAACAATTATTCTCTCCTCCCTCATCTTATCCCATCACTTGTCCGTTTCCAATGTACAGATTTGAGTCAACACATCCTCTACCACATCTAAACCGCACCTTTTCTTCCCCAACATTAGTTCCTTCACTCATCAGGCACTCTTTCGACCAAAATACCAGCTGCATTAATCTTCCCTACAACACTCAATAACTAATACCGTTATAACTTACATGTTCCTTTTTCTCCCTACCCTCCTATATAAAAGGTACTATGACCTGGCCTCGAATCCTCGAACCATACCTTTAAAAGACATTTTTTTGTGTACATGTTCCACACCCAACCAAACTCCGTAAGCATATATAAAATTATATATATAACAATATATATAACTGTATATATATATATATACTTATATATATATATAATATATATTATTATAATAGATATATAGAAAAATATATTATACAATAATATATATATATTAATATATATATATACTATGATAATACATATATATTATAGTTTTGGAAATGTAATCGAGAGAGTTGAGGAGAATTGGTAGTAAAACAACCTGAAAGATTGAATAAAAAGTAAGGGTTGAAAATCACCTTATGACACAAAGAAGGATTAATGTTATGGAATGAGGACCATCCTCGTTAAGTTAGCTAGATGAGTGAGCATGCTGAACAATGGACGAGTAGAAATATTTATATAATATATGTTGACGAAAAGGGAAACAGATATGATCCAGCTGCTAGTATGTAAGTTTAATTGCAGTCAAGCAGGCTAGGGCAATTAAATCCTTGTGGATGTAAACGAGACTAAGTCATGAGTCCAGGGAATGTTGTTACCGTCTACCTGTGTTAATGTATAGTCATGAGACTATGGTCTGGAATAAATGGATAGATCTAACAATACAATGGTTCAGATGGACAATCTTAGCTGGCGTGTATTTTGAGAAAAATTAATAAAATGAAGATATGAACGATTACAAAGTTATTATGGTATGAATAAAAGGATAAAATGCAGAAATTATAAAATGACAAGTTATGGTTTCACTTACACTGTCTAGCTGCATGTGAGAAAAAATGGTGATAGTCGTTGTAAGGATCTATAGTTGATTGTGGGAATCGAACTGCTGCCAACCGAAGAAAAGTGGAATGAGTCAGCAAATGAATGTCTGGAGGAGTGAAATGATGTGGCAGGGCGCGATCAAACAAAAGTGCATACATATAGGAGTAAAGCTAGTTGTTCGAGGGTATCGTTGTGCCCCACCTGGCCAAGGGTATGAACCCACATTGGGCGACCTGATTCCATAGTGAGGGTCCATCTCAAGTCCCGTGAAATCTAGGGTATTCCATTCTCGAGTCCATATATAGCGTATAAAAGGATGTAAGGCTTTGGTTCTTTTCGACTGAATGTGTCATGTATTCTTCTACATACTTTTTTGTTTCTAGTCATTTTACCACCTTACCCTAGTCTATATATAAGATTTATATTAATATATATATATATATATAATTAAGACATATATAATATATATAATATATATTAATATAATATATATATATATAACTACAAATATATAATAATAGCTTTAAACCATATCAGACTATAATCCATATATATATTATAGCTTATTCTCCCTATATTTCTGATATTTTACTTCAATTCTAACTCTCTAATCCATCCTCTCTCTCTGCATCTCTCTCTCTCATCTTCTCTCTCCTCTCTCTCTCTCTCTCTCTCTCTCTCTCTCCCTCTCTCTCTTCTTCTCAACATTTATTCTCATCCTCGTCTTAAGTTTCCCGCGCATCGCTAGATGTCGTCACGCTCGTCTCCTTCATCCTCTTCTGTGTTCGCCATTTTGAAGTATGCGTTATTTTTCCATGCTCCTTATTTATTGATAGCAAAGTTTTGATATTTACTTTCCTTTGTTCAGATTTTTCTATATCAATTCCCAATGTTCTGATTCACCGATTGTGTTTTAGAAGCTTATACCAGCTGTCTCGCGATTATTCTTACCCATCTTTTGAAAAGTAATTTACGTCATCTAACAATATTATATGGTAGCAATTACATTTAGTGAATTAAATATTCGTTATTATGATTTTCTAACTAAAAGTTTTGGTGCTGTGGGGAGAGGAATTTTTGGTTTGAGGAAAAGATTCTTTTGGATACTAAATGACGTTCTCAATAAAAAACTATTAATAATTCAATAATTAGATATTAATTTTTAAATATTATATTTATTTCATAAAATACAAAGAAATAAAAGTTAATTTTAGGGGGAACTATTTTATTTTTTTAATTTCAATCTAGTATATACATTTTTTTCAAAGATTTGGGATTATTTTTCAAGAGGTGTAGATTAATTTTATTATTAATTCTGTATTACCCATACATTTTTTATTCAAGTATAGTTTGCTTGCTGATGCTTTCTATGACAATCATAAGTCTTATTCCTCCTTCATTCTTCTGACTGCCCTAATTCTTGGGTCCCCTCCGTAGAAAAACTGCCTTCTGATAACTTTCTATCAAGCTTCTGGCCTACTACGAAGCCCTCCAATACGGTATTGAATTCTAGATTCCACCCGAAACGCAATTCTCCTGTATATCAATAACATATTTTTAAACAAATTTACTTAATAGGTTTTACAAAATTATTTTGTCATTAAATACAATATTATGCATTTTTGGCTCCATTGTCGGCCTCATATTCAACTTTATTCATTATTTCGTATTGCCCCCAAAAATAACAAGCAGATGTAAGTGAAATTGCCTTCCCACTCATTTTAATTATTTTTTTTTAGGTTTATCATTATTTCTGAGTCGTAGTATTGCTGTTTTAGGCTTAATTTGCAATTTAATTTTAAGTTTTTTCAATTGTAGTTTATTAGTATAGCGATTTGCCAGTAGTATCCCCTCGCCAGATCGATTAATAATATTTTCACATTAATTATTCGGTTACATATTATGAATATGTCACCTGTAGACGGTGAAATCACTCAAAATATCATCGAAACTTCGACTCCTGAATGGACTCAAACCACTGCTTACAATGGTAAGCTTATAAATAGGTTAGGTGTCACAGATTGTTATATAGCTAGGAATTGTTTGAAACCCTGTACTTTTCTGTTAAGCACTCCTGCCATCTTTTGAAGTCGCAAGACATGGTGTCTTTTAGCGCTGTATCTTCTTATGGTGATTGCCCTTTTTCAGACTTTTCTCTTTTCTTCACCTATACCTCTTCTTTTCTACTTCGTCCTTCCATTTTCCCCTCTGGCTCCGGCTTTCCAATCCCTTTTGCTCCGGCTCATCATCCTTCAACTCCGGTTGTTACCTCGTCTACAGTTCCGACTGCTGCTCCAATTCGCTCTGGCCGCCACTTCACTTTCGGCTCGCTCGCTTCGAACTTCGCATTTTAGCATTAAGTCACCATACATTATATTGTCGTCGATATTACCAGTTTCGAACCAAAGTTCTAGACATGTCGTGCTTCGTAACGCTTCCGAGTTCTGAGAACACGCGTTTTAACTACATGGACCCCTCCTTTTCTCTCATTCTCATCTCCGCCATTCCCACTGCCAAGTTGAATTCCTCTTCCACCCCCCCCTGACAGGGACTGTAAGCCAGGGTAATGTAGTCCTAGTATTTTATATTTTATTTCATAAAATTCTCTGTCTCCTCTCTCTGTCTCTCTATCTGTCTCTCGTCTCTCCTCTCTCTCTCTCCTCTCTCTCTCTCTCTCTCGTCTCTTCTCCTTCTCTCTCTCTTCTCTCTCTCTCTCATCTTCTCTCTTCTCCTTTCTCTTTTTTCTCTTTTCTTATCTTTCTTCTGCTCTCTCTTCCGCTCTTAATAGTTTTCCGCGCATCGCTAGATTTCCGTCACGCCTCGTCTCCCTCTATCCTCTTCTGTGTTCGCCATTTGAAGCTATGCGTTAATTTTCCATGCTCCTATTTATTTGTGATGAAAAGGTTTTGATATTTACCTGTTCCTTTGTTCATTGTTCTATTTTATCAATCCAAGGTTCTGTTGATTCACCGATGGTTAGGCAAGCTGTATTGACAGTGTGTCGCGATTATTTCTATCGCATCTTTGAAAAGTAACATGGTACGTATCTAACAATATTATTTAATTAGCAATTACATTCGCTGATTAAATATTGTTAGTTGTTTATACAGTAGTGTATATTTTCATAAAGTTTTTAATGAATCGTATGTTGATGTAGATTGATACTAAAGAGAACTGAAGGGTTATTTACTTTAATGGTATTTTAGTTGATATTAATTTTTATCTTCAAAATGAGATAGACAATTAACTGACGTCGAACGAGTAGTATTACTTAACACTTGGTATGTTAGAAGAGCACTGCAATATATATATTATCGAAAATGTAAATTAAATATTATTATGTATTATTTATTTATTGCTATAAATTATTATTGTTATGTTTTATTATATATGTTTATTTGTTTAAATATAGTGTTTGACTTGCTGAATGCTAATGACAATCTTAGTCTTATCATTCTTCATCCTAATACCCCTTCAATATAATAATAGCTAAATATTAGATAAATAAATATATTACTTTATATAAATCAAATAATATATTATACATAAATATATATATACTATAATATAAATATATATATATATATATATATAATATATATATATAATATATAATATATATAGTTCTTATATATATATATTATAATATAATAATATATATATATATATATTAATAATAATATTATATACAATATAATATATATATATATAAATATCTATTATATACTATATACATATACCTATAAATAATACATACTTAGAATACATCTACAAACAAATAAAATTCAATACGTTGAAAATGAAAAGCAAACTAAAAAATCATTCGCATTCAAAAAAACTTGCAAACATTACATTGCAATCATCACACTTCAGGACAAAAGCTGCAAGCTACAAGTCTTACAAAGTCACAAGAACTAAGGTACAGTGGTTTTAGACAACTGCAAGACAAATAAAGATACTCCAAAAACGTATCTACACGCTACAAGTACACAGTACTCTTGCACTCTGTCACATTGAAAACCCAACCTGATATAGTATACTACTACAATCACTAATCATAACAATATATATTTACTATATATTCACTATATCGAACTACTACTACTACTATATAATATAATATAATTATATATACTACTATAATAACTGTATTATATCTATACCTATATCCATATAACTAACGTATAAACTATCTATTATCGCCCTATATAGCCACCCTATAGTTATTCTATATACACCCTATACAGTACTATTATAGCTATATCCCTGACTGCAAATACTATTATACATATATTATATGTAAACGTCATAGCACAGACTACAGATATTTCTGAAAAAATCATTCCTATTCAAAAAATTTCATCAATTCAAGAAAAGTTAAGTTATGATAACAAAGTACAATACATTTAGTGGCAAGCTCCTCTGGCATAATTCAGAAGTTTGCGACTAATCAACTTTCTTAAAAAATTTGACAACTTTGATTTCAATTTTCAATTTGAAAAATTTTTGAAACTTAGAAATTTTCACAACTTTGTATATATATATACCTTACATATATATATATATAATAGTATATATATTATATATATTATATAATATATATCTATATAATATATATATATATATACTATATATAATAATATATATATCATATTAAAATATAGTAATTATATATATTATAATCAATATATTTATATCACGGTATTGAATCAGTTCATATTTTCGAAAAAAAATTCATGTCAAAAAAAATTTATTAGAAAAGTTAATTAAGTTAAAGTTTTTATAAGATTAATTCTTTAGTGCAGCTTCTGCGAATCTATGCCAAGATGCCTACTAAAGAATTTCGAAAAAACTTAACTTAACTTTTCGAACTTAGAAATTTTTTTATTAACTTAAATTTTTTCCAAAAAATAATGATTCAAATATAAAAAAAAAAAAAAAATATATAATACTATATATATATATTATATATAATATATATATATATATATTATATAATATAGTATATAATATAATAATATATAAATATATATATATATATATATATATATATAATATATATAGGCCCTCTTAACCGCCTCAGCAAATAGCCAAATGCTAGGCGGCCAGATATATGAGGTGGCCCTAATTGCTAGAAACGCGGCAAACAACGACAGCAAAAAAGGGAAATAAAAAAATAAACATATATATTATAATATAGTATATATATTATATATAATATATAATATATATAATATTATATATATATACTATATAATATATAAATATATATATATATATATATATTATATATATATATATATAATTTAATATATATATATATATAATGATATAGTATATATATATATATATATATATATAGTATATTAATATTATATATATATATACTATATATATATAATATATATATATATTATATAATATATATATATATATATAATATTATAATATAATATATATTATATATATATATATAATAATAATATATATATATAAGTATATATATATATATTATATCATATATATAATATAATAATATAATAATTATATATAATAAATATTATATATATATATATATATATATATATTATATATATACTATATATACTATATAAGAATATATACATATATATATATAGATTATAATATATTATATAATATATATAATTATTTTACGGTTATGCTTGTTGTTTGGGCCAACAAAAGACTGAACAAGACTTGTACAGTGAATTTGTATTGGGACAAAATATACGCGACCGTAACCTAGAAATAAAACAAAAAAAAAAGAATAATAAATATAAGAAATAAAATATATAAACTAATTTAAAATAAAATATACTAAAAATACCACATTAAATTTAATAAAAAAAGGAATAAAAATTTGTATCTACTTGATGGCCTACTTGTTGCCTACATAAAAAATTTACAAGGTATTATTGGCCAAACAAAAATCGTAGGTCGCCATGAAAGTTGCTTAGAAAAAAAAATAAAGGCCTCTAGTATATACTAATCTAATAGGTGCGCTACCAATGAGGATAAGCTAAGCTAAAGCAAATAATATATACAGAAATATGTTATAAAACGGCCACTTCACAGACGTTTACCAAACCATTTATCACTTACTGCACTATATATACATTAATAATACTATTTGCACTGTCATCTTACTCACCATGGCAAAAAGAGAAATATCATATGCTTTAATAAGCTTTAAGCCTTCATAATAAAGTAAAAATCCATAATTCTTGTGCAATTAGAAAGCGTCGATGTCGGGCGAAAATGGCGGCAAGATAATATGAGAACGCTACTCAAAAATTAATGCAGGATTTTCCATAGTGAGAAAAAGAGTTCGTTTAAAAAACCCACGCGTTTTGCAATTCACGCCACAATCGGTATTTTTGAGACTGCGGCATTACCCATTACTCCCGGCATCGGAAGGCGACGAAAAACATTCCAAATAGCTTGCCGGCCACGTATGTGATTTCCTCTGAACGCGACAAGTGTAGTAAGCGCTGCGTGAGGGACTGGACAGCGATCCCAGATTGTGACGGCATGATCGAGCGAGTCGAACGTGCTATGTGTTCGAGGATATCCCCGAGTTGGACTGGAGTGAAGAATCCTGAGGCCGGAGTGAGGAGGCAAGGTGACATGACCGTCGAGATGAGTCTGAGCCGGACGTAATGGTGCTGTTCGAGGAAGAAGAGGAGAGAGGATAAGAAGAGGAATCGAAAAGAGAGGAAGGAGGAGAAGAGGCAGAGGAGAAATAGGAACGTAAAAAAACGATGAAGGGAGAAAATTGAAAAAAAAGTAAACTCAGGGTCAAAAGGAAGAGGATTCTCCTCGAAGAAAGCAGACTTAAGGCCTTCGATCGAAACGACTTCTGTGCTCGGTACGCTGGATCGCTGAGCAATTTCTCCTCCTAGTAATCACAGGAAAAGTTCGTCGTACTTAGGTGGAGAGCGTCGGCGGAGTCATATCGAAACGAATACATGAGTGCAGAAAAAGGTCCTTCTAGTATATAGGAATGCACCTTGTGTGGATGAAAGCGAGATCGTCTCCACGACGAATCATCAGCCTCAAGGCGGCGTAATCGGTAAGCAATGCGGGTCGGCTGTAGAGGAGGAAAGATAACTGTGAAAAAGAATTCACCGGGAAGACGAAGAAGAACCCATACACTAAAACAAACAACAACAACAGATCCTCTTTAACTGCGAAACGAATGCCAAGCATTACGAAAGAGAGAGCGTCAGTCTTTCCGGATTCGGCTGAGCTAGAAGAGAAGCCTTTAGCTGACGTTGGAAACGTTCAACAATGCCTTCGCTTTTGGATAAAGAAGTCTGTGAATCTTCTCTGAACCAAGAAGATTCATCAAATCTCTCCCATAAGAAGGATTCAAAAGGTCTACCTTGGTCCTTTGTGACAGAAAAGCGACACACCAAAGCGCGAAATCCAATGAGCAAAAAGCTTATGCTATGGATCCGCTTGCCGACAGAGAAGGAATAGCCTCATCCATCGTAGTGAACCTATCTATAACGAAGCAAATGTATATTCTTACCCGTCGCGGAGGGAGCAGAGCTCCACAATTCGATTGGACACGTTCAAAGCGAGCACCAGTGGGTAAGAAAGTGCCTAGCGGGGATTTGGTGATGACGGTGGACCTTAGAACGCTGGCACGGAAGACAAGCACACAAAGTTGCTACCGTCGGCATTAATCAGCACACCAAATCTTGCAGCAACCACGTCCCGCGTGAAGCCTCAATCCACTGGAGAGAGTCCGAGTGAAGATTGAGAAAACAGCCTTACGAATACGATGCAGGTCGAAAGGACGAGAGATCCTCTGAGAGACAATCTGCACAAAGTTGTCTTCCTATCCCAGGCAGTGGAGCCACGCCAGCTTGATAGATAGAAGTCTGTGTGAGAAGTTGCAAGGGAATCCTCAGTTAGTCTGGTACTTGCACCAGCTTTCGTTAGCGAGTGACTTTGGGAAGGCTGAAATCGTCGTCGATTTCAATGGGGAGAGAGCTCAGCAGTGAAATATCATACACCTGAAATATGTTCTGACATCATGGAACTGTGAACATACTCAAGTTGACGAGCACTCCATCGAAGAAGTGCCGCTCGTTTCTGGAGACCAATAGCGCAAAGGTAAGGTTTGTTGATCAGTGAGTATGCTGAACTCACTCCCTCCAGAAATTATCGGAAAAGACCGGACTGCGAGCATTACAATCGCATAGTAAACCTCCTGCAACCCCCCCCAAAAGCACGATTGCGAGTCTCAGAGAGAGTGCAACTGGAGAGAAAAAGCGATAGGAAGACACACTCCGTTAAGGTGCCTCGCTGCTCGAGAACACCTCCGACAGCAAAATCGGTAGGGCGATCTACCTGAAACTCTGGTCGAGATGATCTGGGGGTTGAACTAAAGATGTTGCCAGAAGCGTTATCTCTTTGCAAGCTTCAAAGCAGCCATTAGCTTCCGTCAGACCATTCCATTTTTTCGAAACTGCCTCGTTGCCTTGGGCGTCATGAGAGCGCGTGAGGGCGCGAAGAATATCAGCGTGCCAAGATTTGAGAAAACGATTGATAGAAGTAAGCATGCCAGTACTGACGAAGCTGCTTTGAGAGCACAGCCTATGAAGCTGCGAATGGGCCTCCACGCCTCTGGCAAGAGGACAAAGCCATCGATGAAACAGTGGTCCTAGAAAGTAAGAGAAGACATCCAAAAACCACACTTTGCCGGGTTAGACGATTCACATCTCCAATTCTGCTCAAAACGGCACGTAGATGTTCTCAATTTCTCACAGGCAGAAGAGGAAGCACTCTATAGGAGTCATCGAGATAAGCAAAGGCGTAGGAACCTCTAAACAAGCATCCATAACCTCTGGAACGTCCTGAGCCTGCACCCCTCAAACCGCAGCATGCGTGTACCAAAGAGCAAAAGGCGGTGATATGGCCGTTTCGTATTCCTAGTCTACTGGATCTGGTTAAGCCCTACAAGATCCAATTTACTAAAAAGGATTTACCGGCCAGAGAATTAGAGCGTGAAAGACTGGAGATGTGGGACCGGGTAGCGGTCTGGTATCGTACAAGTATTCAGAGCCCTAAAATCTCCCACAGGCCTCAAATCAGAAGCACCTTTTAGGCACCATGTGGAGGGGAGGACCATGAACTCTTAGGAAGGCGGACGATACCAATTGCAAGCATGTGCTCCGAAACTCCTCTTTGGCTACTGCCTTAGCTTGTCAGGAGCAGACGCCGAGCACGACTCGAATCATAATATAGAGAGCCTAGAGGTCTCTATTATTTGTTTGATGGCGCACAGAATGTAAAACAGGAGAGGAAAAAAAACAGCGGGTGCAAACAGCGCGCCGGAAAAATCCTTTCTTCTGGCAGGATTGGTGAAGCATATGGCAGGAGGTACCAGAAGAAGGTAGCACAGCTGAAAGGCCTGAAGAGCAGAAGAAACGACGGACCGGCAGAAGACAGAAGACAGTACAGCCGGCAACCCATCTCCGGGGCTTTAGAGCGGACCAGAATGGCCCGAAATGAGACAAGAAAAAGCAGACGCCCAAAAAGTGTTATATGTTACAGAAGTTTTACATACACAAAGATATCACTCTCTATTTCAAGAGAACACTACCTGTCTCTACAGTGTCAATTTATTACCGTTACGGTTCAGAGACAGTATATGTACTTCTATTTATGGAGTTTATCTTCAATCCGATTTACGCTCCAAACTAACTAGAGAACGTGTGATGCAAGTATTTTAGTTACTACCAATTTGCGTTCTCAAGTAAGAGTGTCTGCCGCTACGTTATTAATACTGTCTCTCTAGTACCTCTTAAACTAGCATTTCCACATGCCCTAGTATAATCAATATATAAAGATATATGACGACTGACGATGCTCACATCGCAAAGTACGAAAGATCTCGGTCAGAATAACAGTTTGGATTTCTGGGGCT